>JBBPPX010000226.1:0-43819 GCA_038092235.1 Leccinum boreale | reverse complement strand
CACACGTCATGCTTCTTTAGAAGTTGATGATGGGAATATTCTCAGGGCTATCGTGTTATCTTTACTTCATAGATAAGAGCGCTAATTGCTATTCGCAGGGCGTTTTCGGATCAACCGGGTGGACTCGTAACGTTTTTCGCCGACCCCCGGCACGATAAATCGACCAATCGCAGCATTATGGTTCGATTTTCTTATCTACCAATCGGATTCACTGACCGTATTAGATCTCCGACTCAAACTTGGTATAAAAACCTGACGTGAGTCTATGTTATTTGTTTAAATCCCAAATAGAACTGATGAGCCATATTGGCGAAATAGTTCACCGGCTGAGTTTTCCCTCACCGGCTATATTCTATTTGGCCACTCTCATCACAGTACCATTCCGCAGCCAGACCTTCGGCCTGCCTGCTCCTCGACCATAAATCGGCCAATCGCAGCATTATGGTTCAATTTTCTTATCTACCAATCGGATTCACTGACCGTATTAGATCTCCAACTCAAACTTGGTATAAAAACCTGACATGAGTCTATGTTATTTGTTTAATCTCAAATAGAACTGATGAGCCATATTGGCGAAATAGTTCACCGGCTGAGTTTTCCCTCACCGGCTATATTCTATTTGGCCACTCTCATCACAGTTTTATTCCGCAGCCAGACCTCGCTTCGCTCGGCCTGTCTGCTCCTCGACACAGCATTTGAGACACAGCTAGTTAGCGGCGAGGGCGCGAGGAACCAGCATAAATTTCTGGTAATCAGCATCTTTGTATGACACTACTCATTTTGTGCGCCAGCCAGTCCCCGACTCTTCGCAACTGAGTATCTTATATTATATTATGGTTCATCGATCATCTTTGCATGTGTGACTTCATTTATGTATGCAAGCAATCTAATGGGCTCAAGCGAATCTGAGACTTACATCCGTACATCATCCGCCAAACCGTAGTTTCGTGATATGGAAAACAAATGTCGCGCACTAGTTAGTTTCGCATTCACTCGCGCTCACCCCCCGTTTCCTTATTTTCCTATTCTTTAGCATTTCGTTCTTCATACAGTGGAGCTTTCGTGCTCTTTCAAGTTGAACGAATCGGTTCCCTTTTCCTCTTCAACTATCGCCTCATCGCGGCCTCCACCATCCTCGAACGCCGTCTTGTGCTGCTCAAAATGAGAAGCGTGTTTCCTGTTGAATGTATAAGATCCAAGTCAGCGTCAATCACTGGCAAGGAACCATGATACTATGTACGTACTCGGGTCCGACGATCGTGATAAGGATTACAAAGGCAGCGACGACTCCAATAAAGATACCCTGGACTTTGGCGTACCCGGGTACAGTCGTGAGCACGCCGTTTTCCATCACGTACTTCTGGAAGTTCTTTCCACCAGCTGATTGGGGGAAGCAGACTCTCGTCAGACGAAAACACACGAAAACAAATGAGTGACAAGTACGCACCGGCTTCGATCTGAGCGGAAGCGGCCGAGATCATCTATAGGTGAATCGTCATAAGCTCGCATTTATACCAATATTATCGCCGTCAAACAACACGCACGTTCCCGAGCTGATAGGCGACACCGGGGAACGTCGCCCTAAATGCCGGAGGAGACATCTCCGCCAATTGGATAGGAATCTAGACACCACAATGATCAAGTCAGACAAGCACAAGGGTTGCGTGATAAAAGATTGCGTACGACACCCCATGCACCCTGGACCCCAAATTGTACACAGAACGCGCCGGCTGCGAGCGCTGAAAACGAACTGGGGAGTATCCAAAGCGGGACGAACGCTGTCAATCAAGATCGTGGGTAAGTGATAGTGCAGGTAGGTGCTATTAAATTCGATCGGTACGTACCGCCGACGAGCAAAATGAAGATGCTGTGAGTAATTCGAAAGACTTGTCAACAATAGTCAGCAACCAAATCTGCATGCACGCAACTTACATTATAGTAAGCCGGCGTCCCAAGTACTGGCTCGTATTGCCAGCAATGGCACCACCTCTTTGTATTGGAAAGTAATGGATCAGGCGATCTTCACTGAAACGCGCACGACTACAGACACTCACGCGATTGCCCCCTGTGGATGCGGATGAGGTTGGTCACATGCATGCAAACTGAAAGAGGTTAGTACGTACACAGTTCCCGATGATCGTTGCAATGGTCGCAGCATGTGCAGTAAATCCCTTCGATTTTTGCAGGTAAGTGGGATATAGATCCTAGAGAACGAATGCTTCGATCAGCGATGAGTCGATGACCAAATGATTATCCAAGAGCTACCACGATCTCACCTGGGAACCATGAGACAAGAAGTTGAATCCTACGATAAGACAATAAACATCATCGCTGAATCGACGCGCAAGGACCAAATGACGCACCAGCCATGAGCAGAATAGCGTATATACACAACATCCAATGAGTCTTGAGCATCTGCTTCGCTTCCTTCAAGAAGATCTCGGTCTTGTTTCCCGAACTGACCGTCGCCTTTTGCGCCTCCTTTGCACGCAAGAACACGGCAGATTCAGGCAGGAGGGCACGCAGAACGGCGGCAGCGAAGAGCATGGACGACCCGGTCCAAAACATGGCGCGCCACGAGTGCGGGGTGTGGGGAACGATCGTGATGTTGACGACGGCAGACATAAGATAACCTGCGGCGTAACCCTGCTGAACGATGCCGCTTCCGAGACCGCGGAGCTCGACTGGAAGGTTTTCGAGAGCGGTAGAGGCCGCGAGGCCCCAGATGCCACCCATCGCAACACCGAAAAGCGAACGGACGGCCAAGAACTGGTGGAACGTTTGAACGAAGCTGGTCGAAAGAGAAAATACACAGCATAATAGCAGGTTGGCGGTGAGGGGCCATCTGCGGCCGAAACGATCTGACAAGATTCCGAAGACGACCTGCGTCGGCGACGTATTATGGTAAGGGTAAGGATTGACGAGACGAGTTGCGAGAAACTTACCGCACCAAACGACCGGAACAACAGCGTGAGGGTGATTGCGGTCGTCTGAATAGATGATGATGAGCGGAAGACCAGGTGTGAATTCCATAGTGGACGTACTATATCTGTCGTTGACTTGTTGAACTGTTCTGCAAGCAACGGGAGACTGAGAGCCACGCTGAAGAAATCAAACGCGTCACAGGTCCATGCGAGACACCTGATAACAAGCAACCATTAACGAACATCTGAGGACAGCAAGAGAACCACGAGCACAAAGAGGGCTCACCCTGAGACAAACTGAGCACCCTGGATCCATGTGAGACCCTTGAGCGCCCCGACGACACTGGAAGCTGAGTTTCCACTCTCCCTCTTAGGAACGAAGTTCTTCAAAAAGCGCGACATGGTGCTTGGGGAGGGGGAGAGAGAAGCCCCGGGCCAACTTTTATACCCATGCCCCCAAACCTGTTAAAACTCCCAATGCGGCTTGCCATTTGAAACACCATACTATCCCGCCTGGCCTGTCATGGTAGTAGATGATCGATCAACCAGACTAACGTGCGCCATGCACTTCAGAAGTCGCCCTATTAAGGATATTATGAACCTCCACACAAATCAATGACAAAGGTCAAATGGGCTGCCGTTTCGTGATCCGTAGAGCGGGAGATGTCGGCGCTCCGGCGAGATGTCAGAATCCTGGCGATACAAGAATAGCATATATACCTCATGCTGAGCTGAGCTCGGGAGGTAAGAAGAATTGTGACCGACACATCGCCTGGACTCCCAGGCTGATCATCATCACTGATTTCAACATGCGTATCGGTAGATGAGGGTCTGGGCTGGAAAGCATCATGGACGAGCTCGCACGGGCGATTCCGGGGCTTGCCCGACCTTTTTATTTTTCGTCCTGCGAACAGACAAAATTAGCAACGAAACCACCCAATACAGGATCATCGTACGCACATAGTGCTGTCCCACTACCTTTATTTCTCTACGGAAAAAGTCATCGGTAAGTAACCCAAATGTGCGACAGGTTGTGCACTGCGCTCACCACATGCACATGGAATAGCAACGACCCGCTGCCCGCCTCTCTCCAACCGTGAACGCCCGAACCCTTCCCCTGTTCCAGAAAGAGCACATTTGAATAACGGACCGAGTTTCATCGTTCCTTGAATCGCTCACTGCGCGATTCGGAGGACGGCACAAACTATATAAGCGTCAAGGGCAAGCAGCCGTTGCCCTTGTTTACCTCTGGATCAGACTGGATGACTCGCGTTCCAGGATTCATGCGACCGCCCAGATATAAGAGAGGACGAACTTCGTGCTCGGGTTACAGATTAGTAGCAATGGGATGTATAACACACTACGCAGCATCCTTGCGGTACACAAGATACCATAGGATCCGATGAGTTTCTGCGATCATCACGTCGTTCCATGGCAACCACGGAATGGGCGGCGCAAAAACGCTCCTAGTAGATCTGACTGAAACTCGTTCTCATCAAAAAAACGTGTCCCTTTAATGGTCTCGATCACATCTTTGGGGAACGGAAGAGACAGGAAGGGTTGTTGCAAAAAAAAACGGGATGATAAGAGTGCATCACAAGATACATATCCGGCCATGCTCACCATAAACTCAGCAACATCAATCCTTCGGGAAAGTGTGGTAAACCGTTTAGGTCGGAGAACGCGACCACCGGACTTTCTTACTTCAGATTCGTCCGAACCGACATATCGAAGTTGGGGATCCAGGCAAGTATTGGCATGGGGAAGAACCGAAAACTGACAGCTCCGCCGATCCCCTCCGTCATTTTCTTGACCAACCTAAGCCTACCTTCGAAAGCCTCGAACGATGATCACCTTGACGAAATCACAGGCTCGTGAAAGAAAGAGGACGAATAACTCAGTCGGGATCAAACGTCTGATCGTCAGACGTAGGCGATCACGCCGAGGGGAAAAACAACACTGCAATCCTTGCATACAGTCACATACACGGCAAGTAGCGCCCAAAGCCGAAAAATGGCAGCTAAAACTTGAAATTCATAAGCATCGTCGCCCAGTAAAAGATTACATCTGCTGGTATTGAAAACAGAAACCACACCGCATCCGCGTTCATTGTCGAGCTTCATACTCTTCTTCAAGAAGAGGGTATGCATATGTGTGTCATGTGTGTGCGTCGTTCAAGTCAATCGGTACGCTGATCTTGAAACGATCATACGTCCGATAGCTTTTCTTTCTCTTCGCGTATATCCTCGCCGAGTATTTGGTCCTCCAAGATCGCGTCGTCTTGTCCACCGCCTTCTTCGAAGGCTGTCTTATGGTTCTCAAAGTGGGACGAATGATGTCTATGATGACCAGGGAACGCGGTCCCGCGATGATGAACATCTTATGTGACGATGAAGAGTGAACGGATGACGTACTCGGGCCCAAAGATGATCACAACGACCACGTAGGCAACAACGATGCCGATAAAGATACCTTGTACAGTTGCGTAATCTGCGACGTTCTTGAGCTTGCCGCCGACGAGGATATTCGTACGCAACTGGTTTGCGCCGGCTAAATTATGATCATTCGTTAGCGTCTCACTCAAAACACAACGGACAGAGAACCACTCACTCGCTTCGATCTGAGACGACGCTGAAGACACCATCTAGAGAGTGAAGTCAACATACACCGATACATCGTCACAAACTACTTGCACTCACGTTGCCGAGCTGATAAGCTACACCGGGGAACGTTGCTCTAAAGGCAGGAGGCGACAGTTCTGCGAGGTGAATTGGAATCTGGGCGTGGGCGTATACGAGGCAACTCCATTGTAAGCAAGCAATCCAGACAATAAGAAAAAAAAAACATACGACTCCCCATGCACCTTGAACGCCAAACTGTATACAAAATGCACCTGCCGCCAGCGCGCTAAAGCTATTTGGGACGATCCATAAAGGTATGAAGGCTTGAGAAGTGGGGGGCGCGAGTCAGCAGAGAGACTACATAGATAGACTGCGAGATGAGAACTCACCACCGACAAGCAACAGTGCGATGCTAATTGAGAGTATGAGTCAGACAGAAGCAAACCAACGACAAGATGTGTACTCACACAACGGTGAGTCGACGGCCAATATGCTGGCTCGAGTAACCAGCGACTGCGCCACCACTATTTTGAATTTACCACGCCACCACAAAAGAAATCAACGAGTGTCACAGTATGATTGAGTAAGAAACTCACGCGATGGCTCCCTGTCATTTTTAATTAGGGACGTCGAATAGAAGACCATATAATGACACATACGCAGTTCCCAATAATAGTAGCGACCGTTGCGTCGTGGACACTGAAACTTTTGGTCGTCTCCAGATAGGTCGGGTACAAATCCTAGTGAAACTGCGTCAGCACCTCCGCGGGATCTCCCAGAGATAGAATTCCCTGTACCTGAGAACCATGGGACAAAAAGTTGAAGCCTACGCACAGGGGAAAAACTTCAGGAATTTTACACGCCTAGTTCCGCGGGCGACTTACCGGTCATCAGCAAGACCGCATATATGCACAATTTCCAATGAAGTTTCAGCATTTCCTTCGTCTCGTGCAAGAATATCTTCGTCTTTATGAGGGTAGTTGTCCCCTTTGATTGCTCGACCGCCTTGGCGCGCAAGAACACCTGCGATTCGGGCAGGAGGGCACGAAGAACGGCAGCGAAAAACGAGATGCCGGCGCCAAACCAGAACAGTGTGCGCCACGTGTAAGGCGACTGTTGCACGATCGTGAGGTTGATGACCGCTGCAACGAGGTAACCGACCGCATAGCCTTCCTGCAGGACTCCACTTCCAATACCGCGCAACTCGACGGGCAGGTTCTCCAGAGCCGAGGAGGAAGCCAGCCCCCATATCCCGCCCATAGCGATACCGAAAAGCGAGCGCACTGCGAGGAACTGCGGGTATGTGTTGACGAAACCGCTAGCGAGCGAAAACACGGAACATAGTATGAGATTGCAGACGAGAGGCCATTTGCGACCGAAACGGTCGGATAAGATACCAAATATGACCTAGTTCCACGCCGTCACGGGTCATGTTCGGAATCGAAGAAGCCTTTGAAACGAACTCACAGCCCCAACTGATCTGAAGAGAAGCGTGAGCGTAATGGCGGTCGTCTGTGTGGGGTATGAGTTCCGTGAAATGAGAAGTGAATGAAGACCGGATCATACGAGCTTGGCGGTAGATACGCCGAATTGCTTGGTAAGCAATGTGACCGTCAAGGACACAGAGAAGAAATCGAGGGCGTCGCAAGTCCATGCGAGCCAGCTGGTCGAGCAGGCATAAGCATAGAAGATAAAATTAGAAGAAAAGTGACTTACCCAACCCAAAAATGAGCTACCTGAATGAGCTTGAGCGACATAATGGCCGGTAGAAGACCAGCAGAGCTCGCGCTTTCCTGCCTCTTCGGGACGAGATTGACGAGGAATTGAGGTGCCATGGTAGGCTACTGGGGGGCGGGGGAAGAAGGGCAGAAAAGGCTACCAGAGATGCTCGCCAACGTGAGGCTTTGAGGACGGTCGGTGGATACCGATAAGCCCGTATTATAAGTGTGCGTCTCACAGCCCTGCGCCGCAAGTAAATGGAGCTCTCTCAGGGTCCATTGTGCTGAGTTCGGCCCCCAGGAACAATCCCGTCGAGGATACGGCACTCGACACTATAAGCGAAAATGCATCTGACCCCTTTCAAGATCAGTGGCTCGGTTGGTGCCTTGCCAGGTTTCCGTAGTAGCGCCCACGTCGCTCAGGAGCTCGACGACGCTCCCGCTGGCTGCATTATGGTCGCAGCTTGCGCGCTAGTCGATCCATATGCATGCTCCAAAGTTAATAATATCTCAACCGAGCTCGACCGGAAGCTCACGTCTGTCCGCTCCGCTCCTTCAAACATTCAACTTCATACTGTCGCCTCCCCACCCTCACGACGTCGTGGGGGAACAATCAAGTGAAAAAAAGAAAAAAAGAAAAAAGAAATTGTTGGCGAGTTCAGGGCCAAAAACCATTCGATCAGGGTGGGGCTGACAGTGCGGGACGAGTCCTATGACTCCATCCCCGCGATAAATATCGAATACGGTGCGTCACGTTCGGATCCCCATCATCACATTCGACATTGGTCCAAAAGACTTTCAGCCTCTAGATTGAGGAGATTCGTCCCACCCCATCCACATCCGACATACCCTATTTGACTGCTTGAACTCGAAACATCGATGCACCGTTTCGATACTTGACAACCCCCGCAACAAGCAAAACGTCTGTGAAACAGGTGACACCGTCTTTCTAGGGCCGTGCGAAAGGAATGCCTCAAAAGACCTGAGAGCTACATTCCAAGTTCAATTCACGGGAGGAGCTACTAATCCCAGGCCCCCAGAAACCCACGGAACTTATCCATTGACTGGAAATGCAAGCCCGGCTGCTATCTACTACGCGAGATAAAGATACGGTGCAATCATCACTCTGCGATTTGATAAGGTAAGTACTTATAAAAAGCGAATGATGGTGCTAGACTTCCCAGCCACCGCGTTTTCGTTTCTCCAGGCTATGTATGACATCCCCTAAGACCGCCGCATCGGGATGATCGGGATGCGGCACAGGTATCTTATCCCATGCTATGACCGTTTTGTTCAACAGCCGATGGCAACAACAAACCAACTGGGTCACCCCATAACTTGAATGACAGGCCCCACATGTCATTGGCGGGTTTCGGTGGGTGCGTTGCTGATGCATCATGCATCCTCAGTTGACTCTTGATCCATCAGAAACCACCTGCAAGTTCATGATTCTGAAGCTCTGGGAGAAATTCCCGAACTCGGGGCCACTATTGGCAGTACATACACTAATCAGCCAGATACCCCCGTGAACGCGTGAATCTTGGATTATGGATTGGGCATCAGGCATATCAACGATCTCCACGCGAAGACTCGTTCAACGTTCTGATTTCGGCAACTACCCTACAGCCATCCGCCTGCCCGGATCAATCAATCAGCCCCATAACATACAGCCCGTTTTCATCGTCTCGCCTTCTTCCCTCTCCGGGTCTGCTTCTTCCCCCCTTCTTCCTCCCCTCCGCCTTGCGCCTTTCGCTTCTGTCCCAATTCAGAACCGGTCGCGTTTTTTACGCTCACAACAGTCGCGGCTCCCGCTTTCCCCAACTTCGCAACTTGAGTTTCTGCAGCGCCCCAGTCTGCACCCGCGTCGTCTATGGCATACCTAGCAAACACAATGAATAAATAGTCCATGATGAATTCACCCCGGCCGCATTAAACGAACTCCACCCATGATAAAGACGAAAGAACACCTCAAGAATGGTCGAGCGTGATCTTCCCTTTGATTTGGCAAAGGGAGTTAAAGGGGTGTTACACCGAGGGAACAATGGCGACAAAAAAAAAATTTGAAGATATGCACCACTCACTTGCTCAGATCAAGCGACTCGATCATCGCACGCTGCTTCTCCCGCAACGCTCTCGTCACCTCGTCCCCTTCCTCGTTCAGCTCCTCTTCGATGCTCCTTACGACAGGTTGCCATGGTTTTGTCGAGGCTTCTCCGCTACTGCTGCCGTCGCCGTCACCCCTGACTCCGTCGTCGTCTCGCACGTGGGACTCCGGCAATGGTTTGAGCTGCGGAGGGGGCGCAATGGGTATGTCCGCCCCGATCGCCTCCTTTTGAATGTCAGTCAACTTCTTACTGATCTTTCGGATAAGCTTGTTGAACAACGCCAACGCTTGCGCGACGGGCAGCGACAATTCTTTCTGTTTGTCGAGCGTTGTACGTCAGCAATCAAAAAATGATGTTGGTACCGTCAAGGTGATGTACGAAGAACACGTACCTCGACTTCTTCGATAGATTTCCTCTGGAGGCCCATGCCGAGGAGTATCGATGCTTGCACAGCAGACAGGCTCATGTCATCTCCGAGCCGTTTATCAAAGTAGAGAGAGGCGACGTGAGGCAAGAGGTCGAGAATGACGTGGTAGTCGACCACGTTGTTAGCATACGAGTCGAGGCGTTTGAGATCAAACGGCGTCACGAGGAATGAAAGTTCGGTCGAGGTGATGACTGTATCGACAAGAAGAAAAGAGGAAGGATGAAATCGGAGCGTACGGATCAATCAAGAAGATGACCTTACCTAGCGGTGTGGAGGACTTGCTGCCATTCTCGCCACCACTACCCTTCTTGACTCCTGCGTTAGCAGCCTCGAGAATGCTGAGCGCGGTCACGCTCCCGAACTCTCTGAATTTGTAAGAGAGCAGAGAGAGGAAACGTCGCCTAAAGTCTACCATACAATTATCTTCCGGGCCTCACTTGTGAGAAGTCCCCAAACTCACCCTTTGAAAACTCGCCCAGCCACTCGAGATCGCTGTCAGCAGAGCTGTTCAGCCCTCGAGCCATCACGCATGTATTTTCACCTGTGAGCTCGGACTGCGTCTGCCGAAGATAAAGGGGAACAAAGCCCGCACGTTTCCAAAACCTATTTGTTTGATCGACATGTGAGTACATTGATCCGTCTTCAAGTCTATGTCAGGGAAGAAGACGGCGTACCTCAACAACTGCGGTGTCAATCCATACGAAACGCCCAGGTAATCCAAATTCTCTGGTTTCCTCTCCGACAAGCGCTGGAGCAACGGTGGCATTGCATTTGCGGGACGGACCATAGGGTGATCGGTATGAAGGTCCGTGTTCTAAGGGGGGAAAGGAACCGATGATATGTCAGAAGCCGAGTCAGGCGATGATTAGCGAAAGTCAGACATGAAAGGACAAGGAAGAACTTGGCGTACAGGATCGATCAATGTGGCATCGGGATAAGACGGCTCCGAGAGGTCTTGCTCCGAAAGGTTGAAGTATTCTCCGCTGTAAAACGAATTAAGATTTTTGAGGGCGCGGGAGCCATACCCCATCTGTGTGCGCGTGATCAGCCCCGTTCAACGAGATACATTCTGTCAGAACCGTCACTACCCCACCACCTCCTAGCGATGCCTAGGGGTTGGGCAACAATTCGGAGCTCAAGGAGCGAAAATGTATCACTCACGTTTGCGTAGTCGGGGTGTGTCGCGATCCTGACGACCCGCGCCCCACTTAACATGCCAAACTTGCTCTCCTGAAACTGCTGCGCAACGATCCACGGAATCATATCTCCCCCTGCTCTTAAACCCCTGCTCAGGCCTTCCATGATCGCAGCTTTACTGATGTTGCCTTCGAGCGCGACCTGTAACACAACCAGCGGTTCTGGGAGATGTGACTCGTCGTCTTTGAGGGGAGGGAGCAGTACGAATAGATGATGTGCGGGGGCATCCGACATGAGCTGGAGATCGTTGGGTTGATTTTTGTAGTGAGAAGCCACGTACAGTGCCATCATTCGCTGGAGGAAAACCTCGGAAGCGGGATGATAACTGAACAGGGTGTCCCGAGAGACATAGTACAGCTCACATGTAGACGGATGGGGGCATCCCTGCGCCGAAGCCACAGCAGATTTGGAAGAGATGGTAGCGTCAAGGCAGAGAACGCTGTTCAACCACCTCTCGATTTTGTCTCCGGTACCGTAACGTATCGGTGTCTCTAGCTTTATTTCCCGTAGCGTGCGCGTTTTGGGTGCATTGGTGTGGCCAGTAGTCGTTTTTTGAGAGGTGGACGTGGTCGCGACAGAAGATTCTTGTGCAGCGTCTCTAGTGAGAGAGGGTCTGGTACTTTCGCGCAATTGTTGGATTAGTTTTAGGGAAAGAGAGCGACCAGTGCCTTCGTATCCGTTGATGGTCGAAGCCATGAAGACGAGGTATGGTCCAAGGAGGTTGCGCACAAGAGGAAGTGGGATAGCCGCAGCCTCGTCGATAATAACGAGTTCAGCCTGTCCCAAGACATGTGCATCTTCGGGTTGGATGTACTGTCAAAATGTGAGCGAGATAACGCTGGTTGATAATGGGACCAACCTGTATTGTTTGACGATGCTGACGGAAGACGTTGACTCTAACGATAGCCTTATTAAAATCGGGATTCGTGCTCTGGAATATATCGTAATCTAGATGCTCTTCATATCCCAAGCTGTCCAATCCTTTGAAGACGAACTCGAACAGCGTCTTCAGGTTCTCCGGGCTAGGACTCGTCACAAATATGTTTGAATACCCGTGCGCCAGCGCGGCCGCGATTGCGAGACCCAAAGCTGCAGACTTGCCGCGCCCACGAGCGGCGGTGAGCGTTACGGTGGAGGCAAGAGTCTTTTCCGCAATAGCTTCCGCGAATGTGAGGAGGGCCTGTGCTTGATCGATAGTTTTGGTGAGCTTGACGAGGTCTCCAACAGGCTTTGTATCAGCCAAGCTATTCTTGAGGTCCTTGAGCTCTACGTCGACCTTTCCTTTACCACGATCTTCTTCTATGGGCACGATGTCCTTTGCCATGGAGATGGGGAGTACGTTGAGTTCATCGTCCAAAACTAAGCAATCCGCGCAGGACCCCAAGGACAGGATGAAACGTTCGTTGAATCGAGCAACCACGGCATCATGAGACGAAGTGCGGTAACGGGCATGAACATCCTGCAAAGAGACGATGTATCCTGCTCGTTCCACTCGCATAGCGAACATACTCACCATAGTCATCGTGTACAATTGCCTGAGCGACGTCATTGTCTTGAGCATCAACACTACAATCCCACCACCCTCCACCGTCTCGATCGTTCTCGCAAGCAAATTGGGGGTAACGGCTTCGAAATCTTGCAAGACGCACATCCCATAAGTGTTTCCGAGAATTTTGTGTGTTTCTTTGTAGTACGTGTATCGGATGTCGGTGACGGTAACGAAAACCTCGAATGGCTTTTGCTCGTTGGGCTCCCTGATGCCTCGTTTTACGTCACGCTTGATCTTTTCTTCTCGTTTTTTCCGGTGTCTACAGAACCGCGTCAAGCTAGTTGAGGAGGGCTCGAGATACCACTCACGTTGTGAACCCTAGTTCCTTTTTGTAGCACCATAGCACCGAGGGCCGCGCAGATACCCGAGCTTGGGAGAGCAAGTAATGGAGATTTACGATCTGATACGTCCTGGTCAACAACTAGATCATTGTCGGACTGGACTGGACACACCTGGTCCCTCCCCTTGTCCCCAACCAAGACTATGAAGGATCTATGATTCTTCTTGACATTGTTGGCAACGAGCGTTGGTATTCGAGGGTCAAGCTGTTTCCGCATAAGAGTAGTCGATTACGTAACTAAAAACTTTTGGTCCTGTTTTAAAAGGTCACTTCAAGTAAGTACTCTCGCGATGGGCTAGCATCCAGGTCTCGCAGCCTCTACCGTTCACCTTACCGTCGATCCGGAATCCGTACCGTTCCGAAATCTGCCATCATCAACATCACGATCGTTCCCCACACTTGGCACTTAATTTGGATCGGCTTATCCGAGCTGCTCTTCACCGCTGGCGTTCTGCAGCGCGCCCTCCTTCCCGAACAGACGGTGTTCTGTCCATTGTCCAGGGTGTATGTATGATGTGTCTCAAGTATTTTATCGCGGCTTTGGTTCCGGTCTGACTTACGGGGGTGAGTTCTCTTTGTTTTCGTTTCGGATGTTCGGGCGCGGCACAGACATACTATGTCGATCTTGTTCTATCGGGGGCTGACGTGTGTGACATCCGAAGCGTGTGTGTCTCACGCTTTGACCTATGCTATGGCCTAGATGGTCCCTACTGTTGATTGCATTGTGCGCGTGGTGACGCAGAACGGGCTTTGGCCTACGCTGTGGCCAAGATGCGGCACTCACAGCTGATCGCTTTGACGACTTGTGGACACACGGAATGGGTATAAAGGTGCTCTCCCCACACATAAACAGCTATGCTCCCAACCTCCATCTGTTTGGTCCGGAACACCACCGACATACTCTCAGTATTTTGTGAGGAACCCTGCGGTGCGTGCTCGAACACGTATTCTTTCTGACTTTCCCTTGATGCCTTCTTCCTGCTCTAGAACGAACCCATGGATATCCAGCCTCTGTACCAACCTAGGTATACCTACCTGTATGGAGAAAGACGCGTTGAACACGTGCCCCGTCCACCGCTCTACAGAACCCCTGCGGAGACCTTTCCGGGCATTAAATTTTTTATTTTACCCGGGCAGCAAGGCGTCCTCGTGAAGGAGATACTGCAGAACACGGCGATGATCGAAGGCGCAGACGATCCTGTGCTCGAGGTCCATGGTTGGAGGTCAACCGTAGTGAACCTGGAGGTGAGCATCAACGGAAAAGGTCCATTGGTTATTTTGGATGCTGACGAACATCTGCACATCAAGTGGCTAGGGTTCGTACCCACCACCAACAAGAACCCGATGCATGCGCGGATCGACACACGTCGGAACGGACATCCTATTACGCGTCTCCAGTTTGCGCAGGAGATTTGTTTGTTGCTCCATGATTTTATGAAACGCTGTGGTGTGAGTATTCCTATTTTTCATTTGGTTGTGTACTTTTTTTTTGATCAACTATCCACGCCGTGTCATAGAAACAAACTCTCGCCCCTGGTTGGGAGAGGTGGAGCATTAACCCTGACACGCAAGGTATTCGAGTGTCCGACTTGGTCCTCTACTCCGTTCATTACTATAGGAACGTATGGGTTCCAGAGTTGTACGTCAAGTAAGGGGGACGGTACACACCCTTGAACGAGATGTTACTTTTCGTTGCAAAGCGTGCTTGATACTATACCAGTACGGATCCTCTTAGAATCATCATTCATATCATACATTTTCATTGCGTAAACCGACATCTTACTACTGATGCACCAACATTCCTTGCCCTAACATAAAACGTACATACATCAGGGTCCAAGACCACAACATCACTCTCTCCTTTCATTTTCCTCGTATCTCTTCTTTCTTGTAATCATTGGATGTCTCTTAAATTTCGGCATTCCCGTCAGCATTCTACTTACATATTATGAATAGCAGACACCGGATAGATCGGACAAAAGAGCGTTTCTATTTTCGTCGATCAGGATGTTGGTCTAACTTTTTTTTCAGCGGAGCGGTTTTGATGGTCTGGGGTGCTGGAAGAAGACGTACAGGTTCAATGGCATTTACCAGCCTTCGTTTATGGATGCGTTCCCAACCAGCAAAGCCCTCCTCCTATCATACTTTTACGACCGCGCCATGCCCCTGATAGCCCCACTCCTCCCGCGGGGGCCCAGCCGCAGATCACGGTGTCCACATTCGCGACGCTCGTGCAACAAGTCTGTGCGGGTCCGAGCAGCTGGGTGGAGCACTAGGGCTCTTACCCGGAGGTGATCGAGGAGCTCGATCATGCACGCGCTGTTGAGGCTCGGGTACGAGTTTGCGGACGTGCGGGACGTCGGGGTGGGGAAGCCGATTGAGGGGACGGAGTTGGGGTGGTCACCAGCCTTGGCGCGACGGTCGGGGTGGGGAGATCAAGTGCCGAGATTGAGTGTTTGAGAAATTGATCGTGAGGACGGCGTCGAATGGACAAATGGATATCGATGTACATGTCTACTGAACGGTTGCTAGTACTCCAGAGGTAATTTGCACATTATCTATTCTTTCTTGCTGTCTAAATTATGTTGCGATCGACCTATTTTTTTCCTCCGACTGGTCCTAATTCTCTCTCCGAGTCTCAAACCCATAGTATCAGTGTCACTGTGGCACTCAGTCGGGGTGCCCGAGTGTATAATCGCTGATAAATGATCAGTCGTTCTCGTTGTTCTCGTCGTTTTTTCGTCCGTACTGGCACACCGGAGCCGTCGGCGGCCGCTCCTCGTTCGCTCGACGAGCCTGCTCGGCAGCAGCGTCGCGCTCACGCTCAGGCTTGTATCGTCATGCGTCATATCTATGTCTTACTCATTCGCAATTTCGCCTTCCTGACTTCACCCCCGGTCGTTCGCCACAGGGAACGCACCTTGACCTTGGGCCTGACCGAAAACGCCAACTTGGTCAGTTGATGACCTGATACACACGCAACTGTCCGGCGGGGCTAAAGCGTACATCCTTTGGGAGTGTATAGCAGAAGGGGGAACGACACTGGTGGGTCACTCAGGCTCGTTCCTCGGCAGCTTGGTGAGCTCGCGTGCAAACCGATCGTGTGCAGGATAGGTGTGATTCCCCTCCTAGCCTCGGGGTAGTGAACAGTAAGAAAGCGATATTTATCGGGGTTGTAGCTATGCGTCGAAAAAGGCGGCCAGTCTGTGAGCGCGGAACGACTGGCATCTAGAGAGCCGCTGTTCCGCTATCCCAGTGTCTCGCCACTTCCTTCCAGACATCCGACTTCTTCGACTTCGATTTCGACTTGGTCTTGCTGGCCTGGCGCAACCCACAGACGCACGGGATAAGCCCAGCAGTCAGGCGATCGTTGGTCTGGTCCATTTGGCACGAGTTTTGTTGCGGGAGCCCCGAGCTCACTGGGTAGTGCGGGTTAGTACTTATCGGAGATTCGGAGTTGGGGGTGGTTGCACTGACAGTACTTGCGGCTGTCGTGTTCAGGTTCTGAGTTGGCAAAGGACCACTGACCGGGACGAACGTTGATCAGACACTGAGTCTGAGTCCTGGTTGCCCTGATGTCGTGATTCAGTATGGAATTGGGCCCTAATCATCCAAGGCCAGACTGCGTGACGATGTCAATGAGGGTGTCAAACGAGCTGGTAATATGGCTGATTCTGTCTCCATCGCGTGCACGCTGCCCGTATAGGACGCATGGGCCATCCGCATCTCCTCGACCGTCAGTGGCTGAGCAAGTGCTGCTTCGCCTGCGAGCGATTTCTCCACCTCCCGAGGGTGTGAAGCCCTGGGACCCATTTTGTCCCCTCTGCTAGTGAAGGAAATTGCCAACTCACGTGTTCCTGTTCGGCCAAGCCACCCCACCTAGCGTTCAGCGCATCTCGATGGGGGCAAACATAGAGCGAGCCTGAAGCACAGTACTATTTTGTGTTTGCCGCTGCCTTCCATGACGCCTCTTTTTTGGTTGGTAATGCCGTGATGTGACCAACCATGGGAAAATTCGCACTTTCTAGGTTGGTGCCATGTCCCTCGTAGTAGTGATACATAGCTGACAGCTCAACACTTCATTCAAATGAGCCAGACGAAGGCATCCGTTGCTGGTGGCTCAGACTCCCGCCGAGGATATATATCGTATCGATTAGTACCTGGCAGCACCCCGACGTTCAAGTCGGGCCGCACGTCACTTATTTTTCCACGAATTCTGACAAAGTGAACAGACAACGATTGGTCGAAGCTCTAGACTCTGATAGAATGAGTCATTCTATGAAGTAACGGTGCTGCAGATTCCCCAAGGATGACCAACTTGCTACGTGAAGTGTCTGCCTGAAGAATTCGTGGATATCATGCCGGTCGCTGACATGATACTTATTTAGGTTAATATCTTCACACCTGCAGGGCAGGCGCTTTGGAGGCGCCCATATTATTATCCGAGTTCTAATGGAATGTCCAATCGTCAAATGGTTACGTCCAGTTCAAATGAGTTCAGTCAGCACTCTCAAAATCTGAGTCACGCATTCAACAATCGGAATGTCCGACGAGGACGGCGCAGTCTTGTTGCTTGGCCGACGTGACTCGTAATGTTGACCCATGTTCTGCCGATGCTACTTCACTTAGGGCCTGCCTACGGGAGATAACTCGTCGCCGATTGGCATTGAAGTTTGTGTGGCTTGTAAACCCAAGTTTGGCAAGTCGGTAAGCCGCCTTTTGCCATTCGGACATCGCTTTTGACTTCCTGCCAATCAGTGGGTGGCCGGCAATGCTGTGTGGAGCGGAGCAATTTCCGACTTGGAGGTCATCTTTATTTTGTCATATATTTATGCTGCCGACGGACTGGCTTCCTTCTAGGACAGCTTTCAACATTGGTGTGCTGGAATCCACGAGAATGTACGTATATAAAGCACCAAGCCTTGGATTGCGCCCTCACACTCCTCTGTCTACATCCTAAACATATCTCTACCCGATACAACCACTGTACTCATCGTAGGTGCTGGTCCAACAGGACTTGCGACCGCACTTTCACTCCTCCACCACGACTTTCGTGATTTTGTCATTGTGGACTCGCTTCCTCGGGGGGGAAACATTTCTCGAGCCATGGCAATTCATGCTGCCACTCTTGAGGTACTTCACTCGTCTTCGTTGTTCGTTTCGTCATGTCTAAATTATGAATAGGCACTTGACACCATAGGCTGTGGAGATGATGTCGCATCACAGGGTATTAAAGCTACTTCCATGGATGTTGAAACTCGTTCTACAAAGCTTTGCAGCATTAATTTCGGGGGTCTCAAATCATACACTCGACATCCATACATTCTCGTCATCACCCAGGACTTTACTGAACGTGCACTTGAGGAGAAGTTAGCTGGCTTTGATGTCCCCATCCATCGGCCTCTCAAAGTTGTCGGGCTGACGCGCAATGCAAAGGATCCACAACTTACTGACGCCGCGTTCGAAGACGGCAGAATGATCACGGCCAAATATGTCATCGGTGCAGATGGAGCACACTCCGCGGTAAGGCTCATCTACTTTCTTTGCGCTCGAATATTTCCTCATGATACATAGATCCGCAGTATGACTGGAATAGGATTCTCCGATCCAACGTTCGTCAAGGGGGAGGAAGACAATAACCTTGCTCAGATGGTTCTCGCTGATGTAATCTTTGACAACGCCATTGATGACATCATGCCCAACTCCACACTCTCTCCTTACAGTCAATTTATTTACTGCCCCTTGCCGTTGACCTGCAACAAGTCTCGCCAGGTCGCTACTTCTGAGAGAGTACACCGCATCGTGTGTGGTGTGCCCTTGGAGGAAGGCGAAATTCCCCATTCCCCTTCCATGGAATATATTCAAACTCTTGTCGATCGATTTGGACCGCACCGCCTTTCATCGGACCCCTCTGTGAACCCTAACTCAAAACCAACGCAGATCAAACAAGTCATCTGGACTTCGCGCTTCCGTAACCGTGCATCTGTTGCTGACACTACTTTCGTCCGTCTTGGGGCTGGGGGGTCAGGAGACGGTGGCGTCGTCATTCTCGTCGGTGACGCTTCTCACGTCCATTCCCCTGCTGGTGGGCAAGGAATGAACCTCGGCTTGCGCGACGCTGTATTCCTCGGAGGAGCGCTGACGAAACACATCCGTGCTACGGAGACGAAACCACTCTCCGAAGCCGATGCGATCCTGCACGAATTCGCCACGACGCGACATGCACGTGCGCTCGAAGTGATCCAGCTCACGAAACGCCTGCTGGTACTCGATGGCTTGAAGTATCGAGAGAGGATGTTTTAGTGGCTTCCAATCGACTCTGAAACGTTCCGGAGCTGGGTGTTTTGGACGGTAGGACAATTGCCGTTCCTTCAGAGCATGATGGCGTGGGAATCAAGTGGGTTAGGAAGGAAGTAGGGAGGTGGGGACCTGCGCATGAGAGGGGGAGTGTCTTTGTCTCTTTCCTTCTTTCGCATCGCTCCTCCTACTGTAGTCACTCTTTGTCCTAGCTATTAGTACACATCATTCACACCTTTTTGCACCCGCCCACCACTCCCTCTCTCAGCTCATGGACAGACACTCGCCCAAACTCATATCTGTCCGACGCTGCGTCACTCGACACCTGTCGGGACGAGCTACGCTGTTCGGCGCCCATCCCGCCCACACAACGCGCTCTCGCCCAACAGGTTCGGGAGTCGGACTCATCGGGACCAGTTTCGGACCGGAAAAGCCTGCGGCTTTTCGCCCAACCGTTTCTTTGGTACGTTTCACCGCGCCTACACTGCGCCTCTTCCTTTCTCATTAGTCACGCAGCCCGAACGCACAGAATGAGGGCTAGAATAATAATTCGCATTGGGTGCCTCGAATTTCTCAGCTAATATCTTTTATGCTGCTCATTTTTCTCTGTTAATCGGTTGCGAGTGCAAGACTATCTTGCAGACATTCAAGTATTCTTTTCTTGACAGATACAGTAGTAATACCTTTTGCTTTGACTCGGACTTGCATTAGACACTTACATGATGATGCTCACGACCTGGAGCCTGATATGTTTCCGAATGTCAGAGGTATTCAATCTTTGGAAAGATTTATGGTGTCCAATGTGCCAATCCATGTACTAGGTGCCAGGGGTGAACTCAGCTCTACTCTCAGGATCCCACAACTTGAAGTCAGCGATATGTAGATGTTTATAGAGCCGTTGCAGAGACCCGTGCCAAGCGCGTGAGCACCCACGGCGGCTCTGTCAAAGAATTCTTGTCCCTTCAAGGCACCTCCTGTGAGGAACTTGGTGACGGTGGAATCCTAGAGACTCCACGACTCACTTGGCCCTCCGATGCATCACGCAGGTAACCTTTTAACGTTGCACAAGTTCGACCCCGACCCCCCTTGAAAGGTTTTTTTATTTATTTTTACAGCGACTACTGAGTCATATAATTCAGGGGAAGATGGAAGTGCGAGGGAATAAGGTGGCGCGTCGCCTGCCCACCCAAAGAACCCTGGTTCGTGTGACACATTAATATTCCGAATCAGGAACGCCCATCATCCTTCCCCATGAGAGATCGGCATCGTGATACAGTCAACTGTATGTATCGAAGATCCCGATGAGTGAATATGCGACGTAATTTCCTGTGGGATCCCCGTCACACCCACTGGCAGTATGTACGCGCCAGTCCTGACTCCTCCTATGACATAATTCATCGTCTCCGCGAAAGGCCCCGGCGGAGGCTTCTAGGCTTCAGCTGACCGTGACCTTTTACTCACGGTGTCCCTCCTCGAAGGCTTTCGTGTGGACAACACCAGGGGTTGCAGTGTCCAAGTGATAGTGCAACTTATCACTGTGGTGACAAATCAGAACGAACATCATACAATTTGAATGACGTGATATGAACAGGCCTAGGACCTAAGGATGACATTGCAAGACTCGCTTCCTGCTCTTCCAAAGCTTGCTCGTGGAGGATAGCAAAAGCAGTCCAGACCCATTTCGGAGAAGTATGTATATGTGTCCCACCCCAAAATCTAGGTAAATAAAATTTCAATAAAAATACGAAGGGGAGGGGCTCGTCAGAAGCACATCTTCCGCAATGAAGATCCTATACCTGAGTTTGAGACATTTCGACGTACACGAGGGCAGGGAATGAAAGGCGGATGACGAGTTCGAGCGAGTGGAGCTCAGTGACGGTCAGACTATGCCACAACCAAATAGTTATCACACATCCCTGTGGGTATAATTCGGTTGGGCCTTGCCTCCCACTTGGAGATCCGGGCGCATTGCTGCATTGCAGGGGTGTTCGTTAAAACACAATGACAACAGTTTAGCAAGAATTCTTACACGATGCCAACCAAATGCAGTAAGGCTAGAACCTAGATCATGAGTTGAAACACTAAGTTACTTGCCATTCGGCACGTTTGAAACCTCGTGCTAAACTGAGTGGGAACAAAAAGCCATACGCTTTCGGAGTGACTGATCCAGAAATCCGTACATGATTGAGTGACGAGATGAGTCTCATGTCTAGGGGCATGCAATCGTGCACCTCAGGCTCCGCTGTTACCTAGCCCAACCGGGGTCTGCTGAGAGGGTCCCGATCAACGGCGCCGATCAATGTGTACATGATTCGGTCTGCGTTTGGTTTAACTGTTAAGTAAGCTCTTTCAATTCATCCGCTTTGAGATCGCCGAAGCCTTTCCGAGTCAATGTAAGAGGAGTTAGCCGTTGAACATCATTTCGCGCTGTGGAAAGTTCGAAAGAGATGCTTCACTGACGTGGTAATCCAAGCGAGAACCCGAATACTAGCATGGTGCCTAAGTTAGTAAGCTACTGCCAGCGGCGTTTACACTTTATTCGTACCATGAGGCAGTCAGAACCTGTTGGAGCTTACCACGTATCTGTGAGGGATGTGATACTATGTAGTTCAACGGGCCTTGAGAGGCTGTACGACATCGTTCAAGAAAAAAACGACGGATCAAAGGAATATATAAGCGGGATAGGACACATTATGGCGAGCAGGGCGCAGACTTAGCTTGATGCGGATGTATTATATACTGACTCGCTGTTAACGCACTTGCAGGGGGAGCTGGCAATCTTGATTTCAAGTCGGCTACTGTCCCCGAAGCTCCAGCTCCAGCGTCCCATTGCGACAGACGTGACTACAAAAGAGATCATGGAAACCGTCGCATGGTCTGCCAGTGAGCGCCATGCACAAGGAGCCTTGAATTGAAGCTATGACGGAGTTGGAGTGATCAAAACCACAGGGTCACCTCTGGGGAAACACGACGGGGTATCGCTTCAAAGGTGAGTCAAGAACACGAGGCCATTTGAACTAATAAGGCGAAAGATGCGACCCCAAGTGCACAACCGGGTGCAAGAATTCAAGGGCAGTCTGTCAGTCTGTCAGAAGAAAGTTCAAGCTCAAGCTCATGAACTCTGGAGGGGGTACAACAGCACGGACAAATATACCAGCAACAAAGGTTAGACAGTCAGGCGATGTCAATGAGTGAGCAGGCTCGGCGGCCGCTGAGCGCTGAGCTGTGAAACGAGAGGAAAGTCTTCTTGTGCTAAATTACGTCACGGTGGCTGCACTTCATCCTGAACCGAACTGTAATACAGTAATTCAGTAAATTCAGTAATACTTCGTTAGGACCTTCATGATGCCGGCAGAGAATTGCTCAGCGGACCGAATTGGCAGGAAGGTTATCAGGTCAAGACCTCGGCGACCGCTGAGCCATCAGCCTCAACATGATCGTCACCCAAGACGTCCCCCGTCACCCGTGAGTCACTCGCTCACCCAGAATCCTTCACTGCATCTCATCATCACCTGTATCAGTCACAGAACAAGAACAAACCTCCCGTGAAATTCCTACATGTCCCCGAAGACAGCTAAGAGACATACCTGTGGTACATTACCGAAGACGAATACCTAAGGCTCAATCAAATCTTCGTCGGCCGCGATTTCCAGGAGACAGGCATGGGAGGGACAAAAGTGGTGGGCCTTCCGGCAAAATGCTCAGGATGCGGAAAGTACACCGAATTCATTGACTGGTATGTTGTTGCTTCTGAGTGACGTGTTCCCTTTCCAACGATTATCCAGGTGTGGACAGCGCTTCGACGAGGAGTCCACACGCGCGAGTTTATGTTCAATTCACTCAAGCAAGGACGCCAAGGCGCAGAGAAAATGCACGACGTTTACTGCTCAGAGTGCGGCCTGCTCACACCCGTGCGGTCTAGAGACAGCGCAGAAGGCGGAGCAGAGGCGCCGACTATTTCTCTTGCCAAAGTAAGTAAACTTTGATCGGTGCATATTCACACTTATCCTGGCAGCCTCTCGATCGTTCCAAGTACAATTTGATGCCCGAGCTGCTTGAACGCAAGGAAATAGAAAGCCTAACAACGAGAAAGTGAGACCAGGCATTATTCCGGCCGCAAATTTCGTTGACATGGGTGTGCACTGCGTTTTTTGTAGGTCATAACCTGGGGCGAATGGTGGCTGGATAATACGGGGAGCACAGCTGCCTATCGTACCCGAATTGCCAAAGCCGAAGCCGAAGCCGAAGCGACTCTCAAGATTGAGAAGGGAAGTACAGAAGAAACTGGTTTGTAAAAATTGGGTAGAATACCCTTCGCGTAATGATCGATGATCAGATTGTACGATAGTTTAATTCTTGTGATACGGACGACCAAACCCCAAAGGTCGGCTTACCTGAATGACAGATGCCGGCCACTGGCCCCACCTAGACCTAGTACGTGATGAACTGGTTCATTGAGTGGGCTTCTGACAGGCTAGCTGCTGGCATACCAGTTCTTTGACGCAATGGAGTCCCTGTTTTTCAACCGAACTGTAAACCACATAAATAATAACAGGTCAAGCAAACGTCATTGTCCACGTATTCCGATCGAATGGAGCTTTCATTTTGTTCCATTTCTGATGGGCGGCGGTATCAAGCGACGTAATTCAGTCTGGATCATTTCTTTGACACAATGGATCCGTCCCTGTTTTTTCAACCGAACGGTGAACTGAATAAATTTCAGAACGATGACAGGTCAAGCAAGCGTCATTGTCCGCGTGTTCAGATCGGATTGAGCTTTCCTTCTGTTCCATTTCTGATGGGGGCGGTATCAAAAGACGTAAGTGATTACAAACTGAGGGCGATGGCGTGAGGCATGCAAAAAACTCACCCCTATTGATCACACCTGACCGGCCTGACCGATGCAGCAGCTGCTCCGTGTGGCGCAAGGAATACGTTATCACGAGTGCTTTGAATCAGGTGTAGTGGTTTGTTTGCTTTGCTGGGCTCGAGGCATAAATATGGGACACAGTGTCATGGCACATCTGTCAGTTCCTTCAACTGATACGCCATCTATCTCTTGTCATATTTACACCCAACAAACCCCGTTATTCCCTTGCAATGGTAAGCTTGTTGAGAGTGGGGATCAACCTCAATAACACTTCTGGCAGGATACTGCTGAAACCTACGTGGCCGCGGCTGACCCCAAGGACCCCAAAAAACTCCCCGTAAGTTTCTCCTCTATTTTACCTTCGCTTATTTGACAAGCTGCTTTTAGCATTGGCCACTCGGGATTCCCTGGAACCATGGTGGTAATACGATTGTTGCCGAGCAAGCCTCGGAGAATAGCAACACTGGCATTCCCGTAAGTTTCTCCTCGTATCTCACCTTCGCTTGTTTGACAAGCTGCTTTTAGAAGTGGCCACTTGGGATTCCCTGGAACCATGGTGGCAATGCGATTGTTGCCGAGCAAGCCTCGGAGAATAGCAACACTGGCATTCCCGTAAGTTTCTCCTCGTATTTTACCTTCGCTTGTTTGACAAGCTGTTTTTAGAAATGGCCGCTCGGGATTCCCTGGAACCATGGTGGCAACGCGATTGTTGCCGAGAAAGCCTCGGAGAATAGCAACACTAGTATTCCCGTAAGTTTCTCCTCGTATTTTACCTTCGCTCGTTTGACAAGCTGCTTGTAGAAGTGGCCGCTCGGGATTCCATGGAACCATGGTGGCAACGCGATTGTTGCCGAGCAAGCCTTGGAGAATAGCAACATTCCTGTAAGTTTCTCCTCGTATCTTACCTTCGCTTGTTTGACAAGCTACTTTTAGAAATGGCCGCTCGGGATTCCCTGGAACCATGGTGGCAAAGCGATTGTCGCCGAGGAAGCTTGAATTAAGATAAACGCCAGTAATGGAGTGTTCGTATGCAAAGTACAGCGAAGCTTCCTTCATGCGATTGTTGTATGTGTAACGATGTAGTACTAGTACCGTGGAATCCTGTGTGCTTGATTGTGCCTTGGTTGTGTGGTGGCCGAGTATCGCAAACCGAAAGGTGTGGAGCAATTCTCATCGCAGTCCTGTTTTCGACTCACCGTGACTCGGAGGAAGTGTCAAGGAAATGGGTAGAATACAAGGGACCGTACTAATAATATCCGAAGAGGCCTACACCCCCTCATATCACGACCACATTAAATGGAGCCGTGATCCTACTGGCAGAAGTGGTGCACACATATTATCAATCTTGGGAGAAGTTTCGAATTGAGATGGTGCCCGTTATATAACGAATTGCGTAACTTGCACTATCACCAGTGGAAGATGGTCGACGGTCCTTGATCAAGGTCGCTTTATTACCCCAGATATGTAGGCACTACAGTATATCTGTCAGAGACCATTGAAGACCATTTTCCGAGGGCTGATACGGTCAAAAGATGGATAATAATGTACCATCTCTTCAAGTTTGTTTCCGCTTACTACAGCGGGTTCGATCTATCTGATTATCTGATAGTACTATTCAACTTGATCATCATGTACTATGCACGCTTGTCTCCACCCTTGCCGAGTCACAAGATATATTCGTTCGAAAATCTAATTCTCACTTCATTTTTCAGCTCATTCCTGTAATGCCTTGGTTGCCCCAGCCTCACTTCACCTCCCACAGTGAAATTGCCTTCTCCGCTGCAACGAACCGAGCCTCTTCCTGGCTCGCATGCCCCCGCTTGTCCGCGCTTGCACTTACCGCCTCCCACCCTTCCATACTGATCGTACAGACAACCAGCCCTTTCTCCTCATCGTACTCATACTTGATATCCTTCTGCTGGCGCGACGCCCACACGGACAGCCTCGACACTGGATGCAGCACGTCCACGTCGTCGCGCACGATCCGCTCCAGCTGGCTCAGCACGCCTAGCCTCCGGAGCAGTGCCCTGACGACGTCCATGTCCCCCTCTGAGTCGAGGTACACCGCCCCGACGAGACTCTCGACCATATCGCTAAACAGCTTCGGCGCTTGCAGCCGCGTGAGCGCCGCCCAAGGAAACGTCCTGCCTGTCGCCAGGGCAGCCTCGATCTCATCACTGACCTTGCCGAACCGACGGAAGGTGAGCTTCTGATCCTCGAGGACGACCGGGCTCGAGTGCTGGAGACATTGGAAGAGCCAGATTGTCTGCGTCTTGGGCTGCATCACGATCCTGCCGCGCGCGTTGGGCCCGGGCATACTTGCGTCGACATCGAGGGAGGTGCTGAGGCAGGCGTACGCGAGGAAGTGCGTGTTAACGACCGCGGCCTTGCGAATGTGGATATCATGCGGTGAGTAGTTCTTTCCCGGGCACTTGTACAGGAAGTCGGCGACGATCATGTCGAGCAGGGCGTCCCCGAGAAATTCCATGCGTTCGTATGACACCGTCCGATCGTCGTACTGGTAGCTCGCGTGTGTGAGGGACTCGACGAGCAGCAACTTTCTCCGGAACGTGTATCCGACCATGTGTTCGACGTTGGCCAGCTGCGTCGACATCTCATCGGTGTGCTCGACGCGGGACAGTGCCCTCGAAACGCAATCCGGGAGGGTGTTCCATTCAAGTCCTAGACCAAATAGTTTGGCACACGATACGCCAAGCTCAAACCCGCCGTGGAGGTACGCAGCGCCGATGAGAGACTCGACAACATCTGCTAACATCTTCGTAGACAGTTCCTCGACGTCTTTGCGCGTCTTACCACCTCCAACTACGGGTTCATCATTGGTTTCTTCTAGGGTATTCTCCGGCGTATCAACAGGCACCTCGAGTGGGGAAAGGTATAAGGGTTTGAACCGTTTAGGCGCGAAACGTGTACGGATGATCCATCGGTACATGGAACGTCGAATAGCTTCTTTCGCAAGGCGGGAGTTTGCTACAGCATGATCTTTGCGCCTGGTTAAGTATCCCTCGTGCCATAGTGGATAGGCGGCCATCAGGTTCACAGCGACGGTAAACTTCAGCACAGCGTCCCCGAGTGACTCCAGGCGTTCGTAATTGATTAGATCCTCAGCGACCCGGGCCGTCATTGCCGTTGAGAGGAGCAGAGATGGTAAGATTGAGAGAGGAGTGTGGTGGAAGAGGCTAATTCTAAGCGATTTGACGATCATGGCTGTTTCGAGATGACGAAGAATCGATGGGATGAATTGGGAATATCCACATTCCGTCGGAGACAACAGCTCGAATTCAGAATACTTGGCAAGGAGCAGGAATTGCTTCGGAGCTGCATTGGAAGCGTCCCGCGGCAGTAAGAAGTTAGATCTCTGAGGAAGAGGTTCGACGACGACGAGTGGGTACGTGACTTTGACATCCTCGAATCGCGAGTACATCTTGCGACCGCATATTTCTGCCTCTTCCTCCTCTGTAAGTCTCTCGTGATGCCAACCGACGAAACGATGGAGCTTTCCAAAGGACCGTCCGTCACGAACCCAGGTGAGGTCAGTTGAATATCCGTGGTCGGCAACAAACGCCTCGGCATTAACAGAATGGACCCTCTCCGGATGAGCCTTGTCCTCCGTCCTCGTTCTCCAATCACGCCGGGGCAGCCACGCACTAGCGTCGGGGTCCGCGTTGATGGTAAAAAGATAGGCAAAGTCGAGGCGCAACCACTCCATCCGCGCGCCATAGAGGCACCAAAACAACCTCC
This sequence comes from Leccinum boreale, assembly GCA_038092235.1. Taxonomy (NCBI): domain Eukaryota; kingdom Fungi; phylum Basidiomycota; class Agaricomycetes; order Boletales; family Boletaceae; genus Leccinum; species Leccinum boreale. Next base: position 16,012 of record JBBPPX010000226.1, on the reverse strand, counting down.
GGGTGCACTCTTGCGCTCCCACTAAGTCTTCTTGGGACAAGCGGACTGGTTTCCCCGGACCCAGTTGGACCCCTAATCTACCCCTGTGCGGATGGTACAACACTGGCAACTCGTCCTCATCAAGTGTCGGAATCTCGACGCGCGTCAAGAGCGTCAACGCAGGAAGGCCTTCGACGACGATCTCCCTCGACCACCAATCCTTGTCGTTGCTCGACGGGAGCCACGGATTGAGCTGGCTGTTCACAGAAGTCAGCCCGTCGCGCTTATCGATGGCCTTGAGCATATCCTTGACTTCCTCTTCCAACTCTGGCTCGATGCCGCTCGGCGAGGGTAACAAGTGATCGTTAAGAAGCCCAGCGCCGTACAATGCCAGATAGGCTTTGAATGCGACGTGTTGATACGCCGATCGCTTCGTGGGATATTTTCGTTCGACAGTGTACACGCGAAGTTCCGGTGGTATTCCCTTCGGCAAGGTCACAGTACAACCAAAAGGTCCCGGGTAAGGTGGTATGTCTCGCAGTTCGCCTTCGAGGGTATGCCATCCTTCGGGTAAATCCGGAGGGTCGATATCATAGAAGGCAACATGTTTGGTGTACCGAGAGTTGGGCAGGACGGAACAGAAGTGGTTCAGGTGGGATATCGCTGCCTGGAGTGTGAGTAAGGCCCTGGAGGACAAACAAAACCGGTATCCACATCAACGAACGAACGCAAGAGATCGCAGCTACGTACCCTGTAGATTCGACTTTAAATTCGCAAGGTTCAAACTTGTCGTCGGCTTCGGAGTCGGGAGGGGGTGGTGGGTTTTTGACGGCCTTCCGCTGGGAATTGTACTCTGCAACCATGTCCCTTTCTGATCGCTCGAATTGAGCGATACGAGCGTCGTCGATTCCACCACTCTCGAACATGAGGACAAAGGAGCTACGCTTTCTTCTTGCGCGACCCCGACTCTGTAGCCAGCTCGCCATGTTGTTTGGAACGTCCCAGCGAATGACGTTCCCGCATGCTTGAATGTCCAGTCCTTCTTCCGCGACCGAGGTCGCGATAATGAGATTCTTTTCTCCACACCTAAAATCTTCCAGCGTGTCAGCCTGTGGCTGGCGTAGCATCTTTCGCGTGATATCCAAGAAAGCGGTGCGGTAAGAGCTCTCAGAGGAACCAAGGAGACATCCCACTCTCAACGAGCTCCGATCCTTCGTTCGAGGATGATTTTCAAAAACCGCAGCCAATGCGAGCACTGTGTCCCTTCTCGTGACGAACAGTATCCCACTGTACTCTTCGTTAAAAGACTCTGCTCGTTCCTTTTCTTCATCTAACGTTTGAAGAAGGACCCTGACTTTGTCCGAGATACCGTTTTCGATGGACTTGGGGTCATAGGAAACGGGGGTAATGTGAATCCTCTTGAGGTGGTCGACGAGATACGCCTTTTCTTTGGACTGCCACGCAGTCGTTATGTTGCTGTACGGGGAGGCGCTCTCAAGGGCCATCTCGACGACGCGTTGAATGTACCAGTCCGCTGCCCATGGACCAAGGTCGTAGCAGATATCATGAGCGGTGCTGAAAAAATCTTTGATTCCCTTGTGCGTGTATGAATTGTTCTTCATTATCGTTTTGGACAGTTTCTGGTCTTGACGATTCCTTTCAGGTCCTGGGGGCATTTTCTCTAGGCTTTGGCGGAGGAAAAGAACATAGGGATCCTTCTGAATATCCATAGACTCTGCCACTTTCTGGAGTGCCAAAAAGTTCTTCGAACCCAAGTAACAGTCGTTATGTTTCCATGGAATGCTGTACAATACGCGCCTGAATTCTGGTCGGTGAACAAATGCTTCAAGTTGATCACGATGCTGCCTAGGACTACGAATGACGCTGTCGAGGTTCAGCTCCAGCGTCCTGTCAAAAGGGGGTTAGAACTTTTTGCCTAGAGAATCAACGAAGCACTGATATCCACCTAAATGCCACAACGACGTTGCCACCAAACATGGGGCTGGCAGTGAGGCCAAGGATCATTGGTCTTTCCTCTCTGACAGGCCCATGCCCGCTGGCTTTAACGGGCTGTCGCATAGGAAGGGCAAAGTAGAAGCTCCGCATGATGCAATTCATTGGATGGTCGTCGTTTGCATGGTGAGCTTCGTCGAAGACGAGGAGGCTGATCTCTTGCCCGAGATTGATGTATCCGTGACTGAGGGCATCGAGGAGAACCTGAGGAGTGGAGACGATGACGCGGTTTTTTCGGAGAACATCCTTCCATAGGTTTGGGTCAGTCCATTGTTTCGGCTCCAGACCACCGTGAATGAGGCCCGCGGATCCGATCGCTTTCTGAATTACAGTATGTTGCTGTTCGCAAAGCGCTACCGTCGGCGCAATGAACCAGGAAACCTTTATGGCTACTGATAAGCTGCAGTTCAAGTTGGAGGAGTGGTGTTACCTTGTGTGGCTCACGTTCATACTCTATCTTGATACGCAGCATCGCAATATGAGTTTTGCCTGATCCAGTATCTTGCGCGATGATGATATTTTCGACCAAGCTTGCATCCAACATCTCTTGCTGATAGCTGCGAGTGACCACCTCGTGTGGTGTCGATTCCTGTTGTGCGTCGCCCATTCCGGATTATATGCTGAGGTGGAGTGTTTCTGGTGTGTGTATGAGAAAAAAAAAGACGTGCAACATACGAGAACCTTACCGTCGACAAGCAAGACGCAGAGAACTGGCCGCTTTAGGCACCCCTGGAAACGCCGAGAATCGAAGTAGCGACCGGATATATATATCCGAAGACGATCACCGACGGCCGACTAAATAGAATTATTGAATGAGAAAGGTACCAAGCAACGTGCGCATTGCTTGAGAAGTAGCGAACGGCTGGTAAGTTTTGAATCTAAGTAAGTACAATATTGACCTCGAGTAATAAAAAAAAAGCTGTGTCACTTGGTAGTGGCAGGCGTTGGGAAACACTTTCCTTGTGCGGACAACTCTGTTAAACGCGCTAAACGGTGCGCAGACAAGTTCAACTCTCTCCGAGGCTGTAAGCTATCTATACATCAAGATATCTCTCCTTCAGATTCGGCGCATGTCTCCACCAATACCGCTGCCTCGCATATCATCAGTAGCCACCCGATTTCTGACTGAAGACACTCGACCCCATTCCCCGCAAAATGTCGACGATATATTCCCCAATCCTACCGCGTTCGAGGACGGCCCGCACCCCGTCAAGTCACCCAAAAAATACGCTATCTTTGAGCTCCTCGAGCGACCTACTTCCTCATCTTCCGCCTTCCTTGTGCACTTTGCTTCGACATCCCTCATCGTCGTCTCCGCGTTCGTGACAATTCTGGAAACGGTTCCGAGCTTCCATTCTATCTCTCCTCGTGTGTGGTTCGGAGTGGAGACCAGTATAGTACTTTTGTTCACCATCGAATACTGTGCTCGACTTTTCGCCTGGAGTTTCTCGTGGATAACCCTCGCAAAATGGATGTTCTGTGCGTTGCATTATTCACTGATCCTGTATTCGTTTCTCATGCGTGGAATCCGATGAACAGCATTCTATGGCGTGATAGACGCACTGGCAATATTGCCTTACTACATCGAAATAATGTTACAACAAGACACCGTACGCTTTCAAACCTTCTTTTTTTTTGACCATGTCTCCATGATTCAGTCAGTCAGTCTTATTCCGGTTTTCCATCCTTCGGATGTTCCGCCTCCTGCGAGTATTCCGACCATTCAGTAATAACAGCACTATTCTCCTGTAAGCATGTAGATCAACGCCTTCTCTATCCCACATCTGACACTACGCACAATGAAGAACAATCGAAGTCATGTACCTATCCATCCGACGATCTCACCATGCCCTCCTCGCCCTCAGTTTCTTCATTGTAATGTTGCTCACAGTGTTCAGCACACTCCTGTAAGCTATTCTTGACTGCGCCCTGAGTTCCAAATGAACCTACTTTTTTTTCAGGTACTTCGTCGAGCGAGGAACATGGGACGATATTCTGGAGACATTCATCAACTCTGATGGAGACCCATCTCAATTCTCTGTACGCCCTCCGAACTGAAGTAATGAAATCCTCTCCTAACCTTTAAATACCAAATAGTCGATACCAGCAGCTGCATGGTAATACTTCTGTCTTGTCATTGTCCCTTTGATACGCTCACATCTGCCTCCTGTTTCACTTTTGCTTGTCACCAGGTTTGTTCTCGTCAGTGAGTCTTACTTTGTTGGCACATCGGCGAAACGTTAACATCAGGATTCCTACTACACTAACGCAGCAATTACGACAGTGGGCTACGGCGAGATAACCCCTCGATCTATCCTCGGCCGCTTGATCACGGTTCCACTCCTCGCATTTGGCTTGCTCCTCATCGCCCTCCCAAGTTTCGTGCTCGGCCGGGAGTTCAGTATTGTGTGGAAACAAATGGCGAACCGCGAAGTGAGTCCTCATTGCGTTCCCGTCTTTTCACAATCTGATTTGTGAGAAAATCGCGATGTTGGCACCTCTCGACGACAGGCCGACGAAGATCGAAACCTAAACGGGGACTTGGATCTGGACACGGCCGCGTCCTTGGGCATCCGCCTTGACCGTGATCTGTCCAATCGTAAGCTGGCCCAGAACCAGACGGAGCTCAGTCGACAAATATCAGAGCTGCGCCATGCGGTGGAGGTGCAAGGGGAGCTGATCCGGCACTTGGTGGGCATGCTCGAAAGTGGTGCGGGTCATGGTATGAATGACGTGACGGCAGTTCGGACGGGAGTGGGGATAGGGATGGGATCGGGCGGTCTGGTGAAAGGCAAAGAGAAGGAGAGGGAGGGCTCGAGCAGCGACCTTAGTGATAGCTACAGGCTAAGTCAATGACGGGTGAGGAAAGACGTGTAATGTATCAGTACATCCTAGGCGCCACACCCACCTACGTCTTCCGTGGGTTCCGCATTCCAATCTCATGCAGTTGTGAGAAGTATGTTACCTAAAAGGTACGCATCCAACCTTACTTGGCGCCAAGCTGGCTCTTCAACGGTACCTCAGCATGATCGATCGATCTCAGCATCATACTACTTCATCGATCTCGGCGAGACCTCGGTGGGAGCTAGCCAAGTTCCAACGTTTCCTTTGGAATGGTGATCTCGCAGCGTGGCGCGCAAAACGTCGAAGCCGAAATCCTGAGCCCTGTGAGCTCGAAGCGTAATTTGCTTCTTGACGCCCTCGGCCAGCACGTCTTCAATGACCTTCCCGCCCATCTCATCCGGGTCTATGACATGAAGTTACTCTCTCGGACGGACCTCTGGGAGGACCTTTGTGCCTCCATCCAAGGCCTGTCAAGCAACGACGTCCTGGCCCTCAGTTCTCCAAAGGTCCGTTAAAATGTTACACCTCCGTGACGATCAGTGCTTACATCGTAGAATATATGTACATGCAACCACACACGTCAACACGCGTATCGTACATCTACGCTATTCGGCCGTGCTCGTACTCGGTCTCTTGCAGGAGGACGCCCAAACGCGCGTCAAATACGCCATCTTCTCGCACCGTTGGGGCGCACGGGAACCTTCCTATCAACATGTCACGCGGAACGAACGGTGGATGGACGACCATTCACCCATAAATACCCCCGGCATCGTCAAGCTCCTCCGCTTCTGTGACAAGGCACGCGCGCACGGCTGTGCCTACGCGTGGTCTGATACGTGTTGCATCGACAAGTCGAGCAGCGCAGAACTCGAAGAGGCCATCCGCTCCATGTACAGGTGGTACCGGGACGCGGAGGTGTGCATCGTCCATCTCGCAGAGACGGAGAACCTGGCCGATTTCGAGCACGAGCCGTGGTTCAGACGAGGGTGGACGCTCCAAGAGCTCCTCGCGCCGAAGCAGATCACATTTTATACCAAATACTGGGTCCCCATATCCATCGGCAACGTTCGCTTTGCAGAGACGATGAATCACAAGGAGGACTGGCGCGTACTGGGCGCCGTAAGCAGAGTGACGGGAGTCCCCGCAGGAGATTTGAGGCATTTCAGACCCGGGTGCGAGCGTGTCTCGGAGAAGATGAGGTGGGCCTCTCTGAGGCAGACTACCCGAACGGAAGACGTCGCGTATTCGCTCATCGGGATCTTCGATATCACGATGCCGATCTCTTATGGGGAAGGACAATGGGCGTTCCATCGGCTGATGGAATGTATCACACAACATTGTAGCGAACCAGGGTTCTTTGCCTGGGCGGGCGACGCCTCACCTTATTCCCTCACACTTCCGTCTTCCCCTGAATCTTATGGGGCGTCAGTGCTCGATCCACAAACGGCGGCTGGCCTTCGGCTGACAGGATCTGTTTTCGAAGAGGTCGGCGACCGATCTTATTCTATCACGAAGCTTGGTTTGCAAGTAAGGCTACTTCTCTTGCCCGTTCACTGGATCCAACACGAACAAGGATTGGGGAGTTATACCCTTTCGTTTACACAGGGAAGGTTCCTGGAGTCATGTCCCAAGCCTACTCTCTCACAGGCGTATTACGAGATTTTCAAGCCAGAGCAGTGCGTGCTTGGGGTCATCAACTACGCTCGGGTTGAGAGCGACAGAGGGTCAATTCGTGTAGGGGAACGTTACTTTTGCTTCCTTTTGAAGCGAAGCAGGAGATGTTACGTGAAAGCACAAACGGACAAGGTTCTTGCTTGGCAATGCGTGGAGGACGTTACCAAGGATTTGGAGGATGTCTGCTTGTTGAATTACCTTAGACCTTACGATCGTGATACCACTACTTAGCAGGTTATTTTGGTAGATACGTTGCGACCGGATACCTGTACATACACACGTCCTGACTCCTGATTATCCCGCAAGTAAGGTCAGGAAGGTGTAAAAGGCGGGGAGAGATCTTGCATCCCCGACCAACCTCTGACTGCCAGTGGTCATCGATGGGCCTGAAGTTCGGGTGTGCGAGAACCGGCCCGATCAAGTGATGATGTAATCATACCTGTAAACTGTCCGTGTCCGACTCGGAGGCGGCGGCCACTCGGACGTGCGAGGTTGCCAGTGTGCACCGTGATCAGTATTAGCAGGAAGAACAAACAAATGTCCAATACTAACAAGTTCGGTTCGCATTTCTTGATGCTGGAGTTCCGCTCAATTGTTATTAATCCACCAGTATCTCATTTCCTGACTTTCCTCCGGATCTCACCCAACAAATAGTGCGACTTCAAGGCGATGGGCCCATCGCGGGCGGCGCTTTTGCTGATATATGGCGTTGCGTATACCACCATCCCTTAGGCTCGAAACAGGTTGGGCATTCCAAAGACCATTTTTTGTCTTTGAACGCGTTGAGTCACTCTCGTGCAGGTCGCCATCAAAGTCTTCCGAAGGTTGCTTCTTTTGGAGCATGAGGGGGAACACCCCCAGGTATCTCTTGATGTCATGAGGGAACTCGAGATATGGAGACGACTCGATCATCCCAACGTTCTTCCGTTTCTTGGCATCACTACTGGGTTTAGCCCCTTCATTTCCCTCGTCTCGGAATGGATGCCCAACGGATCTCTGGGAGATTTTTTAGCACAGAACAATGCCTCAACAATGAGCATATGTTCTCGTTTGCAAATTGTGCGCGGTTTGGACTTGGGGTGCTTGATATCGGGCCTCACGAATCTCTCAGCTCGTAGATATCGCGAGTGGGTTAGAATACCGTGAGTCCTGCCTCTGCACGTAACCTGAACTGCGACCTACGTTGACATTGCTTCAGTTCACTCGCTGCCGGTCATACACGGCAACCTAACACCTGTACGTCTTCTTCCAGCATTGTCTCAGACCATCAAAACTGCTCCGCTGAAAAACCATTAGACCAACATCCTCATCGACGAAAATAGAAACGCTCTTTTATCCGGATTCGGTCGCCTGACTGTCCCCGAACTTATAGCAGAACGCATTCCGTACCTCCGCGCCGATTCGGAGTCTCGGCAGGCGGGTTCAATCCGGTTTATGCCGCCCGAACTGGTGCAAGAAGAGCTCACTGAAATCGGTCCTGCGATCGATATATTCTCTCTTGGATGCAATGGAATCTTGGTAAGTCGATTCTATTCATCGCGTGTCGCCTGAGTTTCCGGATGACTGGACGCCGTGCCAGGTGTTGTCTGGCCAGATGCCTTGGTCGGAATATCGCAGGGAAGCGCAGATCCTATTGAGATTGTATAATGGCGAAGTTCCGGCACGCCCAAGCTCTGAGCCCGTTGATGACCTTCACTGGCAGTTCTTGCAGAGCTGCTGGTCGAAGGTGCAAGATCGTCCCTCGGCATCGGAGGCATTCCTCGCTTTCTACACCTTCTTGACCTCGCTTGCAGAGTGATACAGTCGCGTCCTGTAGAATTATCTGGTTTCGGCACACGAATTACAGGCTCTTGGTATCGGTGAAAAGAACTGGTATCGCCATCGTATCACCAGGGTGCAAGGATATTCAACAAGCAGATATGTATTTTCCAAATATTCGGCGACGCCTTCCCCGTCCAGTAGGATGCGGGGGAGGATGGGAGGTGAGGTGACACACCCGCCTATGTGAGTGCGAAGAATCCTGGTTCGCTACAACATTCTTTCCCGAGATACATTGGCACCCGGGCCAAAATCGCCTCAAATTTCCTGCGTGGATCCCCGCCGCTCTGTTTGAACGACCTTCAGAATGCGTCAGTCCATCTTATTCTTCCTCGACTCTACAAGACGAACGTTGCCGATCAATATGGGGACCAAAACACGGAATTCGATACCCGTCCAACCAGGTTCGTGCTCGAAATTATCCAAGATCTCCATCGCTGCGAGGTGGATAATGCACGCCTCCGTGACACCGTGTCCCTATTCCAGAACCTGTTTCATAGAGAACTGCACCAACTCATGCGGATTTACAAAAATGTCTGTCGGTGACTCGACATATTTTAGAGGGATACATGTGTAGATATTGAGATGCACGAGGAGAATATGATGACGCATATCCAGTATTTACCTGTTAAGACCTCTCTTTGACAGACTAACGGTTCGTTAAAAACTCAATTCCAGCTCGATCTGTGATGAAGAGTGCGTCAATGTCAGGCGCGAAACAATCCTCGTGTGCTTTATAGTTTACCTGAGAGACCGCCTCCTCTACTTTACCTACAAGTAAGTCCGAAACGTCGCGCATCTTCTCTGTGATTGTAGGGGAACATGTTGAACAGTTCCGCGCCTTCACGGTCTGAACCGTCTTCTCCACAGCCGCGTGCACAGTTGCTTTGCATGGCTTGTCTCGGAGTTCCGTCAAGGTTCCCTCCATAAAGTCATACCACCATTGAAGTGCCTGTTTTTCAAATAGCATGTAGTTTGGCGTGATCGACTTTTGACACCCACAGTAGGTATAACTACCATGACGACCACTGTAATCCCTGCTTCGGCCGAGTAACCAGGAACATGCCTCGATGCTCTCGTAATGGGCTGTTATCCACGACAAGTTGTCCCGAAGGGCAAAGACGGCATCCCCACATTTCTTGTGGTAGGTAAGCAAGGAAAGCAGATCGGTGGCAGTGATCATATCGATCTCTTGAAACCGCATTGGGATGAGTGGCTGCGTCAATGTGTGTTTGGCGGCAAGCAGAGTCTCCTCTCTCAAGAGTCCTCGATGCGCGATCGCAAAACATCGCAGTGGTTCTGCCTCGATGATTTTTGGGGTTTTAATCGCCTGGCGGGCTTTTTTCTCGATGGCGTCGAGAGAATATTTTCCGGCGGCTTCGAGGACATCAACAATATCCTTCAAGACCTCCAGGCAGGGGTCCTCTGCCAGGGTACATGGGTAGCAGAAGCGGAGGAGGGCGTCGAGGGTCTTTCTGTCCTCCGTGAGGGGAATGACAAAAAGATCATCTTTGACCTCTTGGTCATCGCTGGCTTCCTCTGGCTGAGGGATTTTAAAGAGGGTTTCAAAGACCGGGGATGCGAGGGAGAGGAACAGTTTGAAGACGCGAAAGTAGACGTCGTCGGACGAGCGTAAAATGATGTCCGCATTGGCGTGATCGAAAGGTGCAGTGGCGTAGACAGTCTCAGGCATTATGCAGATATCTGAGAAAAGCAGTTATTTCTACGACGGGTGAAGGAAGGGCTTTGTCTCACGAGGAAAGGCTTGAGAGGGTGAGTTATTTGACGGGTTCAACTCAAGGTCAACTCTTTATATCAAGGAATTGTGGTTAGGTGTTTCTGGAAACAGCATATTGTTCCAGAATCCGTATGGCGAATCGCGATAAGAACTTGTTCTTGCAGTGACGCAGCTGACGCCACGGTTGCTGCATGTTTGAAATAACAATGACTTACAAGGCTAGTAATTAATGGGAAATGAGATTCAGCGGGTTTTCAGTCAACGTTCCCATTGGAACTGTGTGCTGGGTAATTGAATAAAACGCTCGCGTCGCGCGACGCGCGAGACTAGTTACGTGATGTCACGTGTTGCATCACGTGCGATCGCGTACGCGCTCGCTGCTCGGGATTAACCGCCCCGCTTTGTTTCTCTCACTGGCCCCTGTGGGCTACGCCAACCATGCCTCCTGGAACACCCTACCACTCGTTTGCACTTCCATATCCAATTCGCGTGGATGATTTTACAGACACCCTGGACGACCTGCCTCCTCCGTACAACAGACCACCTCTTCATCTCTTGACGCACGCACACTCCGACCACCTCGCCGGCCTAGCCTCAAAGTCATTTGGGTACCGTGTAATATGCTCACAAGATACGAAGGAAATTTTGCTTCGTTATGAGTCGTACGCAGAGCGCTCGTTATACGACCATCAGTACCGTGCAGAGAGAACAAAGACATTTGGTCATCTCAAGGTCGACCCGTACGTGGTGCCCAACGGCGAGAAGTTCACCGCCCACTCCAAGGACCTGTTGGTATGATGCATGCTCTTTCCCGTTCCATAATATCAACGCGTCCAGCAGCTTGCGGTACCACTCAACACTCCTACACAAGTCGACATTTCCAACACTGAGAAAGTGACGATCACTCTCCTCGATGCAAATCACTGCCCTGGTTCCGTCATGTGCCTATTCTTCTCCTTCGTCTCTTGTTTCTACATTGACTCTACCGCTTTTGAGCAGGTTCCTCATCGAAGGTCCCCGGGGTACCGTTCTTCATACCGGCGATTTTAGGGCAGAACCATGGCTCATCTCTTCAATCCAACGGAATCATTTCCTTCAACCATATCTCGCAAGCTCTTCCGAGGATTTGCGAATTCTTGTTGCCCGCAGGGAGGGTGCACATGCAGAAGCAACGGGTCTCGTGAAGACGCTCGAGGCTATCTACCTAGATACCGCCTGCTTACTCTCACCCCTCGTTGTGCCTAGCAAGGCATGCATCGTTTTCTACCCGTTCTATCTCCTGACTGATGAGTTACCTCACCCACCGGTTTGTAGGAATGCGCTATCAAGGGCGTCGTAGAGCTCATGGCACGGTTCCCGTCAGATACACACTTTTTCATTAATGCTTGGACTCGTGGATACGAGGACATTCTCAAGGCCATCGCACACGCATTCCATTGCAAGGTATTCTATTTCACGTTTACATTGCGTTACCTTCTGAAAGCGTCCGTGTATGCGTTCTATGCGTTGTTCTACCCGGCTCTTTTGTTCACATCGCCTGCATATATGCATTGCTCACCTGTTTGCCAATGTAGATTCACTTGGACCGGTATAAACATTCAGTTTATTCCAATCTTTCGGATCCTTTTTTGCGCGCCCTTGGTACGCGCGACGCTGCGGCCACTAGGTTCCATGCGTGTGAGCGGTTTGATCGTTGCTCTTTCGTGGATGTCCCTCCCTACGACTATGAAAACAAAGACTCTGCAGCGCCACCTAGTAGAGAGGGAAAGAAGGTGGTCTATGTGAATGCCGTTAACATGAGCTCTGCTCGCTGGGAGGACTACCAAGCCAGCGTCAGACGAAGATTTTCGAGGCGAGAAAACGTAAACTCGTTGGTAAGTTATAGTGGAAAAAGGCTATGTTTCTTCATTTTCGTTAATTATATAGTCTAATCTCGTCTCATTTGAAGCTCGTCCCCTTGTCCCGCCACTCTCCCCTGACCGAGCTCATGAATTTTGTGACACTTTTTTGTCCACTTCGCGTTGTACCGAACACCCTAGATCCTTCGCTCGATGGTCTCGACTGGGGTGCTATGTCCAAAATGTTCTCAGATTGTCTGTCCCCAGCATTCACACCTGGCTGCCTCGATTCTGTCATGGCCCCTCCTTGCCCTCTCACATGCCACTCTAGTGTGGTCAATCTTCCAGGACCGTCCACGAAGTGGGGCACAAGAACGATTTCCACTACAGACGACGAACGAAATGTGGATACGGCATATTCGAACTTGATCGGCCCTAGCGATGCCGCCCACCAGTGGGGCGATAAGGGTGGAAGAAAAGGAAAGATGGGAGTCTTGATGGCGTGGATTGGTCCTGGGAGAAGGAACGGGCTCGAAGAAACCTTTCGACGTTTCGACGATGACGAAGACGGAGACGAAGGCACTGTGCTAGGAGAGAAGTCGCCTAATAGACATGTACGGAGGGACTCTTGTGGTTCTACGGACGACGGAGGGTCAGAAGACCATGAAAGGACTGCCTGGACCTTATTTGGCGTTGAGGAACTCGGTAGCGCACACAAAACATGGTCGTCGCCTTCGGCTAAGTCTCAGGACAGAGACGACGCGGTAGGGACCCTCCCTACGCCAACGTCTTCCCCTCTTCCTGTACCGCGACGATTGGGGGAGAGTGGGAAGGGGAAGGAACATGTGTTTGAGTCCGTCTCACAGAGCATTCCACCGCTGGCGATGCCAGTGAAAACTTCTCTCAGACCGGCCGCGACGGAAATCGACTTCAGTCATAACCCTGTTCGATTGGCATCGTTTGCGTCGGCGTGTACATCGCCTTTCGTGTCCTTTAACGATATTCGGATCACTGGGCAACCGCTGGAGGAGCAGACGAACGAGGCGATCGGGTCGGGTTCACAACCATTTGCGGTCATCGACAATGTCGTCGTCTCAGATTCAGCACAGGACACAACATCATCTCACCATCTGGTGCGCCATCAGAGCCAGGGCAAACAGATGGCACGGTCGCATTCGATAGTCCTGAGCAACATTAACCCAAAAGTGGACGCGGAAAACGTCAACGAAGCTCCACCATCCAAGCGCCGGAGAATCGAACGAGAAGAGTCAGAGCTAACCGAGGCTTGCGAACCACTTTCTAAACCTTTTACTGGCCTCGCTCGCACGCCCACTGAAATGACTGTGAGCAGGGACGCTAGCAAAGCGTCCCTGGTACCAACGTCTTCGGCTCTCGAAGTAAACGAGGTTTTGGGAGCGTTGCTACGAAGCTCGCCAGCGCTGAGTGTGACGAGGACAGCTACCATCCCGTTTCCAGTCAAGAAGCATATGGAGGGCAGAGTAAGCGACGCGGGCAAGGGGACCACGCTCTCCGGGCATGGTGGCGGTGTGCCATTTCGAGCAGAGATAAAGCCATCACTTGGCCCAAGGTTGCAGTCTTGCTCGACCACGGCAATCGGGGATGCCCCTTTGTCTATGGTCGAGCCCACTATATCGACTGTGGTCAGGGCCAACACGCTCTGTACCTCTACCCCTGCGAGCGACGGACCTGTGAGCCCACGGACGGCTGCACGGCGCGCTGAGCGTGCCGAGAAGAGGCGGATCACGGAGAGGTTGAGGCGGGCACGACCGGACCTCGCCGTACGCGCGCAACATGAAGTATCGAGGCGACGTCTGGGGAAAGGGCAGGAGCGGTTGGCGGCGTCGGCATCCTTGAGCATTACCACCGCAGTTGTTGACGTGGGCGTGACGAGCGAAGATGTTGAGATGGATTGGGAAAAGAGTCGGCTGTTGGCCGAGAGGGTGAGAGAGGTGGTAAAGAGAGGCGGACGAGTGAGCGAGGTGTTACCGCGTTTGAGGTGTTTGGAAGGGTGGTATGGTGGTCGATAACGGGAGTGATGATCGGAGGAGAAGGCTCAAGGGACACAACATGCATAAGCTTGTGCGATTGTGGGTAGCAGATGCACGTTTTGCTCGCAGTCGCATGAACATCGAGTCTGTCAAGCCCAGCTACAATGTTCGTCAGTACTCTTGGCAGGGGCTACCGCTACCCCGTAACCTCCAACTGTAACACTGAATTCCATCCAATAGGTGATCGTGATGAGGGTTCAGGCCTTAGGGCTCAAATGCACATCATATTAGGTTTATCCACATTTCCTCAGAGACGAAACCAGAAGGACTGCGATTAGGACTGCTCCATTCAAGTTGGCATCTTTCGGCTTGCGATACTCGGACACCACGCAACGATTCGAGGCACAATCATGCACAGTTATAGGATTTTACAAACGAAATACACCATTACACGGACAACAAACGAAGCTTCGTTGTACTTTGCATCGAACACTCCACAATGTTGCTGTCGTTCATCTCGAATGATTCTGAAGCTTGCTCGGCGACAATCTCAGTGGCACGGAAGGCCCACTCCGGCCCCAGGGCCCAGTACTGCGAAAAGCAGCTTGTCAAACAAGCCAAGGTGAAATAGGAGGATAAACTTACCTTCATGGTGCTCTCCTGGATGGGCTCTTCCGCGGCTTGCTCGCTCACAATGTCAGCGGCCTGTTCGACCCAGAAACTAACTTCACAGTTCTAAGAAGGTGTTATTGAGGTCAAGCTCCACTCTCAACAAGCTTACCATTACAAAGGTATTAATGGGGTTTGTTCGATGTAAATGTGACAAGAGATAGATGCGGCGATCCTGTTGGAGGGACTGTTGGATATGCCAGGCCCCATATTTATGCCTCCCAGTAAAGCAAACAAACCACTACCCTGATCCCAAGCGACCGTGATAACGTACTCCTCCCGCCCTCCCAGTTGCACGGAGCCGATCAGGGCCTCGTCCTCCTCAAGGCATTGCCCTCAGCCTGAATTACGTCTGTTGACCATCAGATTTTCTAATCAATGATGGAACAAAAGGAAATTTCAATTTGATCTGAACACGCGGTGTCCACAATGACGTTTGCAACGTTCTGAAATTTATTCGGTTCGTAGTTCGGTTGAACAACAGGGACCCACCGCTATGATACGATGTTCCACGTCGATGAGCACTTTGGCGACCTAGTAAATCGGATGGATCCCAGAATGAGTCACCACTCTCGTCAAGGGCGTCCCACTACGCCAGCCGCATCTGCTTGATTCACGGCGCACGAGAGATATATGTATGTACATACCACAACGTAAGTTCCCACTGGCAGTTTTCCCCACAACCCCGCAAAGTTTTGGGGTGTGAATGTTTGAACTGTCAGGTCCGTGATCCGAAAGATGATCCGGGATTTAGCAACGTCATCTTAAGCAAGATCTCTCTCTGCCCGCTGCCACTGCCAGACGATTCTGCAAGACGCTCATTTGTCTGACGCATTTACTGCCAAACTGCACCACCTGTTAAGACCCTGAAACTTGAGGAGAAGCGTGATGACAGTGTTCTTGAACAGAAATTCGCTCACATTGACAAGTATGTAAGTGGAATATGGTTCAAGGGAAGGTGGGAAGGTGGCGATGTACTTGTCGATTACATACCTCAATGATGAGTCTGTGTCGCTCGCTCGAATCCTCGTGATGGCGAGAGATGACCCCACGTTGGTATGAACCAACGTGGGTACCGCATGGCAGCGAATAAGTGCCGGTTAAGGGCCCTTCTTGCCCGATTAACTTGTGGGAATCGCCCCCCACCTTCCTTTCCCCTCCACCTCCATCTACAAGCAGGAAGCTCCCTCCTCCCCACTCGTTATTGCCCAAATTGCAACCAATCTATCCGGGGTCGCGCCTTCACATGCCACTAGCGCCTCTGTGACTCGGCCAACTCCCTCGATGGGGCTTAAGATTGGTAGCTGATACCCTAAACGGTCTCGGATGGGCAGCGGTAGGGGTAGCGGAGCCCCCTGACGAGAGCTTTCGCAGGCTCGAAACCGCTACTACCCGCTCCCTTATCTACCCCTACTCGTACTGTAGATCGT
>JBBPPX010000225.1:0-44044 GCA_038092235.1 Leccinum boreale | reverse complement strand
TACAAGGGTCCAGGAGTGCCCGGAGGGTTGTGGTATACGGTGAAAAAGGAGAACGAAAATGCCAAACTGAGTCTCTCGACCATCATGTATTGACGGTTTGCGCGAAAAAAAAAAGGTGATACTGTTGAGACAATTTTATAGGTGAATGACCCACTTAGCCGACAAGCAACGCACCGACATCAAAATGCATTCTTTGCATTAGTGACAAGGAGTTAAAGACGTAACTTGTTGAGGGTACGAACTCGGAGTTGACTACTCTAACCGTAGGGCCAGTCGACTAGCAGTCAACGTTTTAGCATTCAACCGTGTAACCTCGGACTGGGCTCGAATTACAACGCAATTAGAATACGTGCTTGTAGACACAACGGGTATACCAATATGCGGTCAAGATCAACGCTGCAATGATGTAGAAAGATGGCGGGAGATCTGAGAAGGCAATTCTATTTCTTTTGAATCGCGTTCACCAACCTAACCACTCATGGTAAGCAGTGTGAAGTCAAGGGCAAGACTCACTCACCAATCGAGACCGTCTTCTAAACCTTCACCTTTCGTCGCACAACTGCCGCGCACACTCCATGGTCTCGCGGTCTCCGCACCAGCAAGCCCTAATTGCTCACTGATCTCTTCCGGTTTTAACGCACCATCTACATCTTGCTTATTGCAGAACACGAGCAGAGGTACACCATTTAATTCGTCCTCTGAGAGCATGGTCAACAACTCGCTCCGCGAGGTTCCGAGACGGGAGTGGTCGGATGAATCTATAACGTAGATGATTGCAGACGTGTTTGGAAAGTAACATCTCCAATACGGTCTGCATGGTTGTCAGTATCTAGCACCGTGCGTAGATATGATCGTTCTCACCGGATGCTCGACTGTCCTCCAAGATCCCAAACTTGAAACTTAATATTCTTGTACTAATCAAAAGTCAGAAAAGAACAACGTGATATCAGAACATTGACACACCTCAACGGTCTCGACGTTGAACCCAATAGCTTCGAACCCCAGAAACGTCAGCTACCTTGACAAGCCGAACAACCAAGTACTCACTAGGTATCGTCGAAACTACTTCACCAATCTTTATCGGGATTATAAGGAACTCCAGTTCAAAGCCAAGTAACTCGCACCTGCAACTTGTAGAGTATCGTGGTCTACATACGTAAGACATAGGAGGTTGCGAATCGATGTCAGCACGGTCCACGTACCTTTCCCGCTGAATCAAGACCAAGCATTAATATACGGACATCCTGATCCTTGCTCCATCGCAACAGTGATGCAAATGCCTGGTGCAACACAGAGAAAGTGAGACCCATAGAGGAGGAAGCAGTGTGGAGAACTCGTGCTCTTTTACACCCGGTGAGCGTGAGAGACAACCGTAAATTGACTCGCGGACTTCCTCCTCTGTTCGAGTCGGTGGGTGCTATAATTGCTATTCGACTTACATGCTCACTCTGCACATACCCGTACCAGTGATCATAGCCAATGTCAGAGGAAAGTGTCAAGAGGTCTTCCAAGAAACACCGAAAGTCCGAACGAGAAGAAAAGTCAAAGTCAAAGTCAAAGAAAGACAAAAAGCCGAGCACAGAGGAAACCAGCTATGATATTTCCGATAGTCACCAGTGCTCAGATCCTTCCATCACAAAAATCGCCTCGAAAAAAGACTCTACGCTGACCCTGGCGACCGAAGATCGATTGTCCGGGACGTCACCCGACACTTCGTCCAATCATACGATTAAGAAGAAAGCATCAAAGAAGCGAAAGCGGACTACCGACCGTGAAGCAATGCCTGACGAGTCTGCTGAGTGTGGGACGGAGCCCAAGGCTAGAAAGCGCAACGAGCATCAAGTGAAAGATCTAATAGTAAGTGGTATAGGAGATGTGATAGAGAGATTCTGGCTTACCCGAAGGATGTAGGATTGTCCGGATCCCGCCGTCGACGAATCCCTCTCAGAACAATCTCGCAGAGGTACGTGCCCATCGTAATTGCGACAGGTGGCATTGTCAAGTTCCCATTAGCTTTATCATATGCTTATGAACGGTATCGGGAACTTGAAGTCTGGAAGTTCAACAAAGCAAGACAAAATTGGCTTCTACGCAATGTCTGGTTGGAGCAGGCTGTAAGCTCGAAGGTTATCGTCAGCATGTAGCACCTCATTTGGAGTTCTACAGGTACCTGAGGGCTACATGCCACTTGTAATCAAGTACCTGATTGACATCAAGGGGGGCGCCAGGCAGGCTAGTACTCCAAACTTCATCTTTGTTGATACATAGGTCTGAATTTGATTGCAGAAACTGATCGAAGAGTGTAATCTGAAAGCGTCAGCATCAGCGCAGGACGCAGATCACGTTCAGCCTTCCGACGACAACACTACGGTCGAGTCTACGATCAATGAGCAACCTGGTGCATCACGGGCGCTATCCATCCTCAGTGCACTGGGGAGCAGCTAAAACTATCATTCTGAGCGGTTTGGTATTGAAAACTCTATTTAAGACAATTCATCGCATACGGGGAAGACGCGGGTGATCGGTAGTCAGGCGGAAACGGCTTGGGGGACTTGGGGAACTGCTGCAACTTCAAGAGTGCCGACAGTAGCACGGACCCGGGAACGTTTCGCAAAGGAGTTTGCTGCCAATTTGACTGCTCCAGTGAAAAGTTCCTCCTCCACCTTCCCATCACCGTTAACTGGTCCCAACAAGCCTTCAAAGTCCTTGCGGACAGCGTTCATGGCAGCAAAGTCAATCATAGTTGGCTGACCATTCCGCAAAGTCTGCGGAACACCGGCAGTATTGAGCTGGCTTTCCGTCCAAATGGGTGTCACATCGTCCTTCCCGACACCAACGTTAGCGCGTCCGCCAAGCTTTTCCCAGTCACTTGTGCGGTTGATATTCAACTCCGTGAAAACGGAGTCGACAGCGCGAATAAGACCATTGATTTGTTCGACGGTGTGGCGAGGCGTGACAGTGAATCTCAAGCGTTCCTCGCCAACAGCGACCGTAGGATAGTTGATGGCCTGAACGTAGATGTTGTGTTCGTGCAATAATTTATCGCTTGCCTGTTTCGCAAGCCCTGCATCTCCTACGAGAACTGGCACGATGTGAGACGGACCGGGGATGACAGGAATATCCAGTTTAGCGAAGTGTTCCTTGACCTTGCGGACATTGACTTGTTTGAGAGCGCGATCACTAATACAGAGTCTCTGGTACATGATCGATGCGCGAGAACCGGCGACGCTTGCTGGAGGGAGCGAGGTGGTGAAAATAAAACCTGGAGCGTAGGAGCGGATCATGTCGATGAAATCGCGCGAGCCGGCAACATATCCCCCAACAGAGCCATAAGCTTTGCCCAATGTACCTAAGGAGGATCAGAGGACCGTAGTGAGAATGCTGATGTCGTTTAACTTACCACTAATGATGTCAACACGATCCATGACGCTACCCTTGATGGCTTCTGGGCTTTGACCGGCCTTCTGGTGCGCTTCGAAGTCGAGGTGTTCGGCAACTCCAGCACCACGAGGACCGTACAACCCTACGGCATGAACTTCATCCAAGAAGGTCAAAGCGCCGTATTTCTCCGCCAAGTCACAGATTTCCTTGATAGGTCCAATGCTGCCGCACATGGAATAGACGCTTTCAAATGCGATGACTTTCGGAGTATCATGAGGCCACATCCTAAGCTTGCTTTCAAGGTCCTCCATATCGTTGTGCTTGAAAATAACCTTTTTTGCACCGGAATGACGGATACCTTGGATCATGGAGGCATGGTTGGAGGCGTCGGAGAAATACACCAAGCCGGGCAACTTTGTTCCAAGGGTAGAAAGGGTAGCATCGTTTGCCACGTAGCACGACGAAAAGACAAGGGCCGCCGGTTTCCTGTGCAGCGACGCCAGTTCTTTTTCTAAAGTAAGGTGCATCGCACTGTTTCCTGCAATGTTTCGAGTTCCTCCAGCCCCAGCACCATACTTGTCGAGAGTTCGACTGCGAATAAAAAGTTAATGGGTGGAATTTGGCATTGTGGCTGTTACATACTGCATAGTTTCGATGACAACCGGGTTGTTTCCCATGCCGAGATAATCGTTGGCGCACCAAACCTCGACCTCATCCTTGACATTGGCAGTGTGCGCGACTGGGAATTTGTTCGCAAGCCTATTGATATTATTGAAGTAGCGGTAAGATTGGTTTTTGTGCTTCTTCTCCAGCTCCGTCCCGAAAAGCTGGTCGTAATTGAAGGTGGTTTCGTTGGGATATTTCGCATCAACGACGGGTGCCGGAGCGGCAGCCTTGTGGAATGGACAACCATTTCCTGTCATATTAGCAGGAGCCGATGTATTTTTCGGCTTAGTAGCGGTTGCGAGCTCCTCGGCCACGCGGGCAGCTGCTCGAGCGGCGGAAGCATGGGGGCACTTGGCAATATCGGCGTCGGTGATCTCGGAGCCAGGAAATATGCCCTTGCTATGATGGATTTTCTGCACATCTGCCTGAGCGGCGACGCTAGCATATCCTGCGACCATCTGAGTGGACCTCATTTGCAGAGCAGGACCCATGATAGGACAGTTTGTGGCTGACTCTGTGAGCTGGGAGATGGAGGGGAAGCGGGAGGACGCAAGGCTAGAGAGGCCACGGAGTGTCTGCGCCTGGGTCCTACCGAGGAACGGGCATGCTTTCTTGAAGCGGGAGAGTGTCGCAAGCTTTTCCATGATCTAGAGGACGTTTGAGTACGATGACGCCGACACGAAATCGGGTAGCTTACAGACTTGGGGATCTTAAACAGCGATGGCGAGGAAAAAGCGAATTGACTTGGGGTGAGTTTGGAACAAGGTTATATGGGTGGAAATACAAGAATTCCGATTGGTTGACAGCCACACGATTTTTGCTGTACGTAATGTTCCCACCGACCGGCGCGGACTCGGAGAATTCGTACGCCGTGATTGCGTGAAATACATCCAGGCTATGTCTCGGTGTCTTTCTCTGAGCCTCAAAGGAGATCAGTCGTGTCCTCATAATTGATCGTGGGAGGCGGGTAGGTTCAAGTTCTCACCTTGTCTCACAGTGCCACCATCAGCGGCTCGTCGGAAGCCACGCAGTATTCCATGCCGTGGCGGTGCGTCTCTCTTGGTACAGCTTGCCGCCATCGGCTTGTTGATGCACCGTGGGCTTGATTGAGTTTCTTTGGGGACTTGATTGAACTCCCTGAAACACTTTGCCATAGTTTGAACTTATCTAACGCTGTTTTATAAGAGGATTATTTTTTAAATATCCTCGTTGATGCCCGCATGTCCACCAAAGGCGCTGTGCATCGTCTCAGACGATGCACAGCGCCTTCAGTTGAAATCGAAGTACTGTGATGCGGGCTTGTATCGGTTATGACGAGCACTACTTGCGACTTGTCGACTGTCTGACAGGGGTGCACAATTCATATTAGTCATGCCGACCTGCATGGTGTATTGCGCATTGTACACGGCAACTGCGCACGCACTCAGCCTTGTTATATATTCTCTTCATCGTCATCGTCCAACCTTCTCCAATCGAACCATCTTTAAACCACTTTCTGTTCACGCAAGGCAACTCCAGTATGGCTGGCTTGAGCTCGTCCCTACCTCTGCACATCCCCCCCGCTCGTGAAATACCCATCACCTTCTCCGCGAGCCTCAAAAGCTGGCATGTCTGTCTCCACTCTCCGTTTATCCGTTAGATCTAACGCAGTAATATAACCTAGGTGGAGCTCAGGAGAGAAACAAGCTGCCGCAGCGGAAGAGCGACTGTTGAGGTACCGAGTTTGTCCCGAGTCCCGACCATGATTTCAATTCAGCTTGTCTTCTTCATTCAGGCGGTTACCTTTCTATCTGCCAGAAGGAACGCCCGCCCCTGCGATTGGAGCTAGCTCGGTGATCGCTCGCAGCGAACGAATACAGCTAGCATCCCCGAAACATTATCTCAATTCCCTCTCGATCAAGTCTACAAATCCATTACAGACCGCCCCTCCACCTGCCGTCGTCTTACATGGTTATGGGGCCGGCCTTGGATTCTTCTTCATGAACTTTCCTGCGCTAGCTACGTGGGCTGGCGATCGTGGTACGAATGTCTATGCTTTGGATTGGCTGGGTATGGGTCGGTCTGCACGCGTTCCATTCCGCATCAAGGCGAAGAAGGACGATATCCCTGG
This sequence comes from Leccinum boreale, assembly GCA_038092235.1. Taxonomy (NCBI): domain Eukaryota; kingdom Fungi; phylum Basidiomycota; class Agaricomycetes; order Boletales; family Boletaceae; genus Leccinum; species Leccinum boreale. Next base: position 37,887 of record JBBPPX010000225.1, on the reverse strand, counting down.
TCGTGTACAAGAAGCCGAATCGTTCTTCGTAGATTCTCTCGAGGAGTGGCGTGCAAAGACCGGCGTAGAGAAAATGACTCTCATTGGACACTCGCTCGGCGCATACTTTAGCGTTGCATACGCACTCCGCTACCCCACACGAGTCCATAAACTCATCTTGCTCTCCCCTGCTGGTGTTCCCCACAATCCCGATAATCTGTCCATGCCTTCAAGAGAGTTGACCGATACCGGCGACTCGGGTAGCGCTCCGGCGGAAGTGGCTTCTGCGACTGGAATTCGGCAAATCCGTAACCTCCAGAGGGCAATCAAGAAGGAAGAAAGTCAAACCCGGAGACTCCTTACATACTTGTGGGAGGAGGGGTGGAGTCCATTTCAAGTTGTACGTTCTGCCCTATTCTGGGGACCCATGCTCGTGGGCAAGGTTCGTCTTTTCATTGCAGGGGGGAGTTCTCTCGTTCATGAATCTGCCTAGTATTCGAGTCGTCGCTTCACTGGTTTGACGGAAGACGAGACGCGTGCCGTGCACGATTACATTGTTAACATAACCCTTGCTAAAGGTTCGGGGGAGTATTGCATATGTAAGCCCTGCCTACTTCCACGGTACGGGGATCTCACAGACTCTAGCCCACATTCTCGCACCGTACGCTTATGCACGCATGCCCCTGGTTGACCGGATAACTGCGTTGAAGATTCCCATTACTTTTGCTTGTAAGCATATTATTTTTCATCCGGGTTGGCAGTTGCGGCTCACTAAGTTTCAGATGGTGAACACGACTGGATGGATCCCGTAGGCGGCCTTCAAGCTTTACAGAATCTCCGGGAAGCAGGTAATGAGAACGGACGCATGTTTGTTGTTCCTAATGCTGGACATCAACGTAAGGATTCCGTTCAAAATATACTTATAATTTCGGAGCTGACACATGTCTTGTTCCATTAGTATACATCGACAACCCAACTGCCACAAACGATTTGCTGATCGAGGAGCTAAATCTTGCAGATCAGCAACAATAATACCTCTTGGGAGCTCCGTGAAACACAGTCGCTACGGAGATCACTTTGGTCCATTAGAATAATGTAACTCACGCCTAATTATTCATAGAATTGTGTGGGATTTAGCTTGTCTTGTAACTTGGGTTCCGCTAGCCATACGTATCCACGAAACTTTGATGTCTTGTAAATCGCGTGAGGCAATGTGTTGGAGCAAGCATGCCAGAGCTTCATGACTGTCATTATGAAGTCTCGCAAGCCCGACGGGCGTCGGCTCCCCAGACGAGTTCGAGATCATGATCAGAACCTTGGAAGAACCGATCAACTGATCGCTCGACAGGACGCCGTGATCTCACTGGCACCACGCAATTATATGATTTAAACCCATCGAGGCGCATCAGGGGCACATCGTGCATGAATAGATCCAAGTAGCCTGTGATGGACAAGGGACTAGAGTCACTGTTTAGTATTAGTACTTACAAAGAAGCTTAGGATCTAAATTTAGTACTATTATGTCCCAGATTCCAGGGACTTGTGCTGGCACATACCAGCTTGGTTTCCGTGTGTGCCTGCTGAACGTTAAGCCTGGGAAAGGAGGTGAATTTTGCAAGCCACCTCGGAAGGATCATAGCGTCACCGTGGGTAATCTGCACCTACACGTTCGAGCATATGAAACACTTGTCACCCAGGCGTCGTTCGCTGGTGGACAATGACGTGTAGACGAGTCTGCCGCGCCATAGGACTCACGATCCGTCAAAACTACCGGCGTTGCAATATCCATAAATGACAAGCTCTCCAGCTGTCCCAGAAAGAAATATGTAACTTTGGGTTCCGTATGTGAGAACGGATCAATTGCAATCATGAGAAATAACAAATGATGATTACACCAGCAGCGGGAATAGGTGGTCGAGTACGTAGGGATTCGGATCAACCTTTTATCCCCCTGGAGCACCAGGCAGACGTTCTGGGTAACGAGTTTTGATCCGGGCAGCCAGGTCCTCTTCGAATATCTGATCTGGCCCAAGCTGATTCCCCAGGGTAAGCCAGCTTCGACAAGTCAGCACGAGACAAATGCATGTCGATGACACTAGCGCTTACCCAGGCCTGGTGTTATGCTTCCTTCCAAAAATTTCGACCTTGCGTCCTCCAGGACACATCCGTTCGATGAGACCATACACTTCGTCTGGTTTGCGACTAGTTTCGCGCACCTCACTCACGATTACGTCCGTATCAAGACCTCGGTTGACCCAGCTGGGAAACTTTAAATACCCAGCGTCGTCAACGTGAGTTTTGACAGCGACGAGCATATGCTCCTTGGTGTGATTCAACCAATGGCCGGTTCGACCGGTACGGATAACGCGTTGTAACTGTATGATTGGTCAGTATCGTAACGGACGTTGAACTCGGAGAAGTTACCTGATTGGTTTTCACCCAGACAACCTCGTCTACGCGAGTGTAGCCCCAGACCCGGAGACATTCACGACCTACTTCCATGGCACGCCCGGTGACCCACAAAAACAAAAGACCTTCATCTTGAAGAGCAGGAATAGGCATAGCCCTCATCTCATCGTCGGTCATTGTCCCATAGGGCAACTTGGCCAAACCTACACATCACTATGCGGTTCCAATTGATGTTGCATCAATGACTCACGCTCATATGGATATCCCAAGGAGGATCCGCCATGATGACATGGAATTTTCCGAGCACGGAACAATCAAATCGTCGAAGGTCGCAGTTGATCCATTGGGGAGGAAGCTAATTGAGAGCCGATGCCGTTACAGAAAGCGTAAAGTCGTGACGAAAGGAGACACATACCGTGTGCATATCTTTACCATCGGGTCCCATCCCGATTTCCAGCTTAAAAGGATTACGGATCCTCTGCCCGTCCATCGTGCTCATCACTTGGCCATCTTTTTCGTCCCAATCGACTTCAAAGTGTAGATATCGGCATGGTGCCTTTTCTTTTCCCCTTCCGCCCGCCCCGAGTCCCGAAGGCAGGGAAACCCTGGTAGCATTTCCAGAAGGGAACGAAGGAATTGACGGCGATTGGGCATATGTTGGTTCGGAGTAGCATGTATTGAGGTAGGAACAATGGCCGAGGGAGGGGTCGGTATGTGGTCGAATCAACGGTTTAAAGTGTACACGATCACAAATGAGGGAGGTATATTGAGAGGGACCACCTGAGCTTTCTCGACGTGCTCTGGCACACTCCTCTTTCGTAATGTGGGAGCAAACAGGACTGAAATTTCCGTGGTGTGCGCAGAACTGTCCGGAATAATCACACTTTGCCGCGAATCACTAGAACCCAACCACGTACCCGTTCGGCGAGAAGGCGTCCCTTGGCAGTAGACCTCTGGAGAATTGCGTATACTTCTTTCAGCTCCTTGCCCAAGTTCGCGAGAGGAGCTGTGGAAGGAGGGGGTGAATGGCTGACACTCCTGGATGAACGCTCGTCTACATCGTCGCCAGCCGCGGAGTCGGCTTCCTCGTCGACAGGTGGACGCTTGCGCTTGCGAGGGTTCGCCATGTCGGCCGGTGTGCCAGCCCCAAATCGTACATCTGTGATAGTGATGACGCCGTTCTCGCGGGATAATGACATCCTCCCATGCTCCCAGCGACTGGCAAGACTTTCCAAGATGATCTCAAGGCGGTGTAGATCTGTCAAACGTAGGGGATGCGAGGGACATGCTGGAATCAGGGAGAGAAGGAGATCAATGGAGCTGACCGGTGTTGAAGTTCTTCCAGATGCGAATACGTCGCGGACTGCTGAACACACTGCTAAAGTGAACTTGTCGTCGTCGGTCATGAATGTGTAACGCAAATGGCCATGGGTAATAACTTATGGATACAAATAAGGAAATTATGTCCACCGGGTGCTACCAGGCAAAAGCAAAAGTCTGTTGGTGTCCCTGTCGAATTATCTACACATACAGCGACAGAGGGTAGCACAAACAGACAACGCCCTCGCCTTTTACTAGGGCGTTCCGTGGGCTGCCCTCGCTCGAATGTCGCATTACCAATTTTTCAATTCTCAGCTTGACCTGAGACAATCAGCTAATAAGCTGAATTTGCTTTTTGCTCTTCCTTTTCATCAGCCATGTCAGACTCGACCGCATTTGCGGGACCGTGGTCTTCCCTTCCGACATCGCTGACCCCATGGATGTGAGTACTGCTTTTCCGTGTATATCTTTGCTGCTCCATCTTTTTTATCCAGGTTCGATGTGATAAAATCTATGGGCTACTCTCATATGACACCTGTGCAAGCAGCCACGATACCACTCTTTATGCAGCACAAGGACGTGGTCGTAGAAGCCGTTACAGGCTCTGGGAAAACTCTGGCATTTGTGATCCCTGTACTGGAACGGCTGATAAGGCGAGGGTCTAGGCTTCGCACGAACGAGGTCGGTGCGCTGGTCATAAGCCCGACGAGGTGACAAATTCCCCGTCTTGCGGAGAGCATCGTCTGACGCGGTTCATATAGAGAGCTAGCGACCCAGATCCATTCCGTGTTCTCGCTGTTCCTCTCTGCACAACCGAGTTCGTCTCGCCCGGACGAGTCTCCATCCGCGTCAACATATCCCCCACCGTTGCTCCTCGTCTCCTCTGACCAATCACCCCCGGCTCAAGATATCCAACGATTTCTAGACACTGGGGCCGATATTGTAATAGGTACGCCCGGCCGTGTGGAGGAATTCCTGATAGGCAGAGGGAAAACGGTCGTGAGCGTGAAGGAACTGGAAGTGCTTGTTCTTGATGAGGCAGATAGGTGAGAGTTCGTGGATGCATCATCGCTGATTTGTTCAACTCATCATCGTCTCGATTCAAGACTCCTTGATTTAGGCTTCCAAAACACGCTGACGGGCATCATAACGCACTTGCCCAAGCAGAGGCGGACGGGCCTCTTCAGCGCAACCATGACCGACGCCGACGCCTTGTCAGAGCTCGTGCGAGTGGGACTGCGCAATCCCGCGCGCATCGTCGTCAAAGTCCAATCAAAAAAGTCCAAGAAACAGGCCTTGGACGGTAAGCCTGCACGCGGTGAAATAATCGAGGAGAGGCGGATACCCGCCGGGCATGTCAATTGCTTAACCTCCACGTCTGAAAAGCTGACTCGCTTTCTGCAGACTTCACAACTTTTACATCGGCTGCCGGTCTTCCGAAAAGTTGGTACAGCTCGCACGCGTCATCGAGCACGAAGTGTCGTCGCACGGGGCATCCCATTTCATCGTCTACTTCGCCACTTGTGCATGTGTAGATTACTTTTACAGAGTAAGCGTTCATACGCGGCCTCGTTTCATTGAGTCCAAGATACTGATAGGCTCGCCAGGTTCTTCCAAAGCTTCTGCTCCCAAACTCAAAGCTCTTCTCCTTACACGGCCACATGCTTCCAGCCACTCGAACGCGCGCTCTCTCAGCTTTTTCGTCCTCCCTCTCATCCTCGAACTCGCCATCGATACTTCTTGCAACAGACGTCGCTGCAAGAGGGCTGGATATACCACACGTCGACGTCGTCATCCAGTTCGACCCACCCGTCGACACCAAAGCGTTCTCGCACCGATGTGGGAGAACAGCTCGCGCTGGACGGAGCGGACGGGCGTACGCATTTCTCGTCGGCAGAGAAATTGAGTACATTGGTGCGTTCGCACCGTTTGAAAACGGGATCACTATTGACGTGCGCAACCGATCCCATCAATAGATTTCCTTTCGGTACGGAAGATCCCAATACGAAAACACTCCCTCATACAGGCTGGCGACGTCGTTGCCGCTCAGGGTACGAGCGAACCCGAATCCGACGACCCCGCCGTCGCATCGTTTCTCTCTCAAATACGAGAAACTGTGTTGACGGATCGCGCTTTACACGACAAGGTAAGAATAAAATTCCGATTTCCGTCAACTTGTTCCGGAACGTTGAGACGACTTCTCATCGACCAGGCATTCAAAGCTTTCGTTTCTTTCGTGCGCGCGTATTCAAAGCACGAAGTCTCGTACATCTTCCGAGTCAAAGATCTCGATCTTGTCGGCGTTGCCAAGAGCTTCGGGCTTCTTCGTCTGCCAAGCATGCCCGAATTCAAGGACGTGAACAAGACGGAGTGGGAGGATGCCACTGTGGAGGCAAGTTTCCCGTTCGATCGCGCAATAAAAAAAACTAACTCGCGCTGTATAGTGGGATGATTATGCTTATGCCGACAAGGCGCAAGAACTCAAACGACGAGCGTCGCAGTGCAAACCAAAAGTTCAGAAAGAGCCAAACGAGACGCGTGCCGCGAAGCGCAAGCGAAACACGGCGTGGAGCGGGCAAGAGGAGCATAGAGAAGAAAAGGAAAAGCGGAAGCTGAAAAAGCAGAGAAAACGTCAATGGCTCAAGTCTCAGACATCGGCTGGCCATACCGCAACCGAGTCTGTCCCGTCTCGATCTGTCGAGGATTGTCGAGAGGAAGAGGATGATTGGGATGACCTTGCTAGGGAAGAGCGGCTGGCCAAAAAAGTACGAAAAGGAACAGTCACGCAACGAGCTTTCGATACAGAGTTTAATGACTTGTAAGAAATCTATACTGCTCCCCCTGGCCAAAGTCTCGGAACACATGCACAAGTATCAGTATGTACTTGTACAATCATGACAAACAGGATGTTAAATTGTCTTGGAACCATGCACTATTGTGCTCGCTCGTAAATATGTAAATGGTTTCCGATACCGGGTCAGCAATACAGACCCGAGACTCAAGATCGGGAACGAAGCAAAGGACGCATCTATCGTACAAAAATCAGTGAAAAAGGAGTGAAGAATAGCATCGCCGGCATACCATTTCAACAAAGATGGGTAGCAGTGTCGAAATGTGTTTCAATTCAGGCGGCTGCGTCGCAGCTGTTGCTTTCTTCCTCGGTTTACGGGATCGTCGAGGCGACGGCGGTGACGAATCAGGATCATCACCGGGGCCTCGTTCTGCAAGTGAATGTCCTGTCGATCTTCTCTTCTCAAGGGAAGGTTGTGATGGAGGTGACGGGAGCTGCTTGTCGAGATAAACGGGAAGCGGCGGGACTGGCGGTGCGTCTGCGCTGGTGCGAAATTTATTCAAAAGCTTCATTGACTTGCTGCTGCGGAGCGACAGTGTCCTCGGCCTTGGTGTTGGTGCTTGTGGTGACGGCGACGATTGTGACCGTGACGGTTGCAAAGGTTCCGGGGCAGTCGACCGACTTGTCGCTTGAATCGTCTCGGCCCTGGAAAGAGCTGTCCGCGAGGAAACAGGAGGATCCTGCACATTCTTGCTCATCGGCATCGCGTCCTTTCCAGTCTCGTTACTATCCGTCTCATATTCGCTGCTGTCTTCATCCGCCGTGTCATCATCTCCAGTATCCTCGTCGTCTTCGTCATCATCGCAATCGTCGTCGCTTTCTTCTGCGGCAAGCTCATCCGCGTTCGCTCTCGTCATGTCACCAAAGTCGAACTCTGCCGCGAGACCGTTTATCAAATTTTGCGTTGCCTCGTCTTCCGCATCTGCGTCCATCTCTGCGCCTTTCTCAGCACGTCTGAACCGGCTCCTAAGCTTCTCTTCGTGCGCGACCTTGTTCAGGTAATGCCACTGCATCACCTTGTCAATTTCCTCCATGATCCTTGCCCTTTCTTCACCTGCAGCAGGCAGCAAAGTCTCAAGCATAATCTTGTTGCTTCCTTCGCCAACGATGGATGCGCCGATGCCCTCGCGAATTGCAGTGAGGAATCGCTCGATCCATTTCATGAGGCTGTCAAAAAGACCTTGACCCTTGGAATGGACTTTATGCACAAAAGAGTAAAAAGACTGTTCGTGCCTATTCACGAGATCAATGAAGGCTTGCACGGTAGAAGATGAGTCTGATTGTGAGACTAGGAACAGCGGAATGAGCGGAAGGATCCGACGACAGGAAACCCAACTCACGATTTTCTGTCCGTTCGACCGTGCGTATGAGATCATTAATAAAGTTTTGCAAGTCTCCTAGCGACTCTGAGATGTTTGCAGCTCTATATACTTGAGCGAGCGGTGTGTAGAAAATGGTGATAATGTCTTTGAGCAATTCGGCCGTGACGCCCTGGGTATATGATGAGTAAGTGAGCGGCGAGGCGTGACGGGACGAATCTCGCCTCAAAGATGAGCGCAATTAATTGTTCCCGATCTTTCAGTCTCGAGTATAACTTGGTGAGGACCGTCAAATCTTCAAATAACCATGCGCCCTCGTCAGTAGGTCCTTCACTGCTATCGCTGTCATTCCCCTTGCCCTTGCCCTCCTGCTGCCTCTCAGACATCCACAGGGCCCATTTCCTCCACGATCTGTCCACCTGCTCTGCCGTCGACCTTGATAACACGGGTTCCTCGCCTCCCAGCAGAACAATCTTCAAGGGGTGGGTACGATCAAGCTGGGCATCCCTGCGATACATTTCTTGGATTTCGCGCGGGGCGTAGACGAACAGGCGAACTTTCTCGCAAAGAACAGGAGAGTCAATCTTGACGGATACATGCTCAATGTACGTATTCAAGGATTTAACTTCTTCAGTGAGGGAAGATGTGAACATGCTACGGAACGTATGAGGAGGGAGGCGGCGGCAATGAAGAAAACAAAAACATACCGTTGAAGAAGGCTACGACCTCCGAAGGGTTGAGCGAGAAAGATGTCGAGGACGTTTCGTATCATCGCTACTGGGTTACTTATCCTGAGAGCCGCCTTGAGAAGAAAGTAGGGCATGAGCCCATGTATGCGCTTCAGACTCGCAAATGTCTCTGAAGAATTGTCAGAAGCTACGACGGTCTGGAATATGGTTGACGCCAATCTATAGCGAACGTGGGGGAGATGGGTAAGGTCGAGAGAGCAGCAGGAAGCGAAGGGAGACGGACGAAATCCTCGCCCACTCCAGCACGGCCTGATAATTCTCCGGTAATTGGCTGACGAGTGGGGTGACCTTGACGACCGAGAACACGTGGGTAAGACCATCTGGTCGACAGTTACATTAGCACGAAGAAAGAAGTCCATCAAGGGGGATATCACCTTTGCCGACGAGCTCGCCCTTGAATGTCCTGAGAGCTCCTCTGAGTTGATCGACCCTTGCGCCGATCTCACGCGCAAATTCTTTCCTACCTTGTTCTCTGACGCGATCGGCCTCTTCTCTGCGTCGAGCATCCTCGATCTCCTGCGGTGACAGCGTTGTAGGGCCGCTCAAAAGGAAAGAGCGAAGGACGGGCGATGAAGAGAAGGGAGGAGTTGCGAGTAGTGTATGGAGATAAGCGCGGAGAGTGAGGCGGTTCTTCTCCCTAGAGAGAGGGGCAGAGACACTGCTAGACTCTTGTGACAAAACATCCTCGGGGAAATAAGCCGGGCGTTTTGCGGTGGCGGTGGTAGGAGAGTTGGGGACATCAACTGCGGTGCGATCCTTTGGCGGTGGTAATGGCACGTCAAAATCAGGATGGGCTTTGCGGAGCTGAATCGTGTGAGCGTGCGCGTGGCAGAGGAGACAAGGGACAGACCTCGTCTGCAAGGGTCCTGAAATCACCATAGCGGCGAGACACGCACACTTGTCTGTCTTGAGAGAGGGTGGTGCGAATGAGGAACTCCTGATAGGGATTGACAAATATGACCGGGGGGGAAAAAGAGGGGAGAGGGGCACATACCTCGTGTACGCGGGACCTGACGCGGCCCCTGTCGGTTACTGTACGGACGGAGACGATGTTGACGTGAAAGTGGGAGGAGCGTGTACTGCGCTTCGCGTGACGCTTGTCGACGGCACGCTCGAGGGCGTCAAGATCAGCCTGGGAGAGTCTGAGGACGTCCTCTGGTTCGACGAGCTTGATGGCGGAGGTGAAGAACATGGCAAAATTACGCTCAACCTTGGCGATGTGCTTGCGGGAAGGGAGATCATCGGGATCGGAGTCATCGAGGGGGACGGAAGAGGTGAGATTGCGTGCTAGGAGGCTGTCGACAAATGGCTGAAGCTTGTCGGAGTAGAAGTTGTTCGGTGCAGCGGCCATGAAGGGGAATGAGAGGACGAAATGTCGGAAGACATACTTGAGGAATGGGAGATCGGGGCGGGGGGTGCGAGAGGGTGCAGATGCAAAGGGTGGGCCGAGGTAGGCGAGGGGCGAAACATCGGGGGCGGGTGGGTCAGCGAGATGGTGGAGCTCTGCGCGGAGTTGGAGGACGATGAGCGACTTTTTGAGGTAGTGAGCGCGAAGGGGATCGAGGTCGTCGGGCGGGTGAGAGGGCGGGGGCGGGATGGGACGACTGGGACGAGAGGGACGATGAGAAGACATTCAAGGAGGTAAGTAAGTAGTAAGTATGGTAGGGATGTATTACGTCATATCTTAGCTATTAGGAGTGTACACTTTGTGACCCTTGTAAGTCCTCCTGTTGGGCTCGTCCAGCAGCTTCTTGAGCTTTGCCGCTACCTCCCTCACTCCCTGGCGACACTCTTCCATACCACGCCAGGTGGTAGCAACACTCCAGCACTCGGAGCACGCCTTGGACGCCTCATTGACCGTTTCCAGCTCGAGCTCACCGCGGTGATGCAGCACGACGGCGAGGTCGACGAGCCGGTTGAACCCCGTCTGCCAGGTTGTGATGCCGCCTTCCGGGTTAGTGGATGCGTCGGTGACGAGGTAGGAGGAGGCGAGACCGATGGCGCGTCGGAGTATGGCCTGGTCGATTGCGCCAGAGTCGCGGGTCATCTTAGCGAGGACGCCTAGGACGAAGTGGGCATAATCGGTCGGGTGATTCTGACCCTATTAGAGCGGGTGTGAGTGCGGTGGATGGTAGAACGACGTGAGAGAGACATTCCTGCATGTTTACCTGGATGGGGGGAAACATGAGAAAGGTGGAAGGGTCCATGGTAGTTTCAAGGAGGGAGAGCTTGCCTTGACTTGCCTTTTGACTTGTCTGTACTATCGGAGAGTGGTCGTCGTCGGACAACCCGCTGCCTCTTTCGCACACTCTCACTTTCATGTCAGGCTTTCTCGCATTACTCACTCCTCCTCCTCCCTCCCCACTCCCAGAAGACTACGACGGAATACAGTTCCGTTGGCTGTTCCTCGTCTTCAGACCAGCGAGCAAGTTTTCTTTTTTTTTTTTTTTTTGGTCCTTCTTTTGCTCACGTCTTCTCCAGTCTTCGTCACGCAAGCCTTCCTTCTCCTCGGCGTCCTTCTTTACCTCGGCGTCGCCTTCTACGGAAAGCAACGCAACAAGCGTAGCGCCAACGCTCTCTACGCCGCCCTCCGCCCTCTCCTAGCCCGCAACTTTTCCTCCCCCGCGTCCTCCTCTGGCCTCATCTCTGATGGTCCAACCGACTTTTTCGTCTTCTCCACCGGCAGACGCGCCCTGGTATCCCTCCACACCGTCCTTTCCCTCATCCCCCGCCAGGACCCCCTCCAGCTGCTCTTCCACTCCCTCTGGCAATTATACGACCTCCGCTACCACCCTCGTGACTCTATCACCCTCGACTTTCTCCTCGATCCGGACACCGCCGCTGCACTCCCCGACTTTGTCTGGGCAGTCGTAAACAAGTCCGAGCTCCCCACCATCAAGGACAACCGCTGGGATCTCGTCCGTCCCTTTCTTTTCCCTCCTTCATTCCCTAACCCTTCTTCACAGACGTTCACTCGCACGACCGAACACCCCTCTCTCCCGCCCGCCTTTTCTCTCATGTCCGAGTTCGCTGACGTCTCCGAGACCCTCTTCAAACTCCATCTCAGCCCCTCCACGACCCTCTCCACCCTCCTCGCAACACCGCCCTTCGTCACCTACCTCCGCTCCCTCTCCATAACCGATCAACCCAACGAGAGACCCCAATCCGCTACCTCTTACGCCGCGCAGAAACGCACCACGAAGCGCATCCTCCTCGACATCAACTTTCCCGACCTCAATCACGCCAACGACGTCCTTCCCCTTGTCGACGCCGTCTTTGCTCTCCTTGATCAACTGGCTGCTGGAAAAGTCGTCTTGCGCCCAGAGACGAGGAACAAGATCAAAAAGGTGAGAGAAGATATCGAAAAGGAGATCAAGGAGGAAGAAGGAAGGGATAAGAAGGAAGAGGTACTGTGTTCCTGCTCCCCTTACTCTCCTCGCCCTAATCTCTGTTAGGCTGCCGAAGACAAAAAGGCTGCCAAGCGCAAAGCTGAGAAAGACAGGATCGCCAAGCTCAGTGCAGTCGAGCAGAAAAAGGTCTCGTTTTTCTCCCATTCGTCATCTCTACTGTCTGACGTGCTTGTCACTAGATTCTCGACCGCAACCACAAGCGCGCCCTCAAAAAGTCTCAGGGAAAAGTCGTTCGCAAGGCATAGTTTCGAGTGGTACATAACATGCTAGTCATTTAGGTTTTTCAATCGTAGAGTTGCATATTTGGTGCCCTTCCATGCGTGAACATTGCATAAGTAGTACATACCCCCAGCATATCAAGGTAATGACGGATCAAGGTCCACCAGGCGAGGGTTCCCTCGTAGTAGGCACGGTCGATGACCCACCCACCTCCACCTCGCGTTTCACGATTCCCATCCTCGCGCCCCAACTCATAAACATCCGCAACAACCACATCGGACCCATCGCCTCCCTCTCTCCTTCCTCCATGCCGTCTCCCAGCACACCCTTGTTCTCGACACCAGATTCCCGCTCACTCTCAGTCTCGTCTTCACCCTCCGAGCGTTCCCCGTCCGCAATCGCCCTCTCCTCCTCTGCCTCCGATTCCGTTCGTCCCAGCGCGTCCACCGGACACTCTGTCCCGTCCAACCGCCACTGATTCGTCCACCGCCGTCGCCCCTTACCCTTGCTCGTCTTTCTGCCTCTCGTTCCCACCTCGCTCCCAACCCGGTTCGATCCAGGTTCACTCACCCCTAACACAGTCTCCCGCCCAAACACAACGCTCCTCAGCTCCCACACCTTTCTCCTCATTTCTTTCGTCGAAGCCCACATGTCGTCCACTCTAAGCTGCGCAGCTTCGTACTGCAGAGCAGGCACGGGCGGAGGCACTGGCAGCGCGTGAAGCGCAGCCGCGACGGGCGTGAGTCCCGGTGATGTGTGGGTCGGAAACGCGGACGGCAGTGAGGAAGGGTGGCTGGGCATGGATACCGGGCCCGGCACAGCGTGATGATGGGAGGTAAGTGCATCAATGATCGGCTTATGTTCCGCATGTGAGTTGCGGAGCGCAGTAGATACATGAGCAAGGGCGGTCGTGAGGTGCTGTTATGCCGCCATCAATGACTGTGATCGAAATGAAAAAGAGTCAGGGTACGAACCTCTAGGCACTGGACGACACCTTCAAGATGTGCCTCTCGTCTGCGCATCATGAGAATTTGTCCACAGAGCTCGACATCGATGCGCATCCATTCCGTCCGCAGTACCCGGACGTGCTGCACAGAAGAAAGATCGTGGAACGTGTGTCTTCTTTGTTCGTCAACAGATCTAGGGTGAGCAATCGACTTGGAAAACAGTCAAGCGAACGCACCGCCTCGTCCGACGCGGAGTCACTCTGCTTTCCTCCGTCAATGGGACTTCTTCCTCTACAACACCTGCCTTGCACCGTGCCTCTTCACGGCCTCCTTTAACACGCTCCCATTCATTCCACGTCGCAGACTTTGGTCTCTTACTACCTATCCCATTGTCACTAGACGCCAGGGAGTCACCGATTTGCTGATCGTGCTCGGCATCAAAAAGGTTGGCGGAACTGACGTTTGTGGAGGTCTCGAGTAAAAAAGGATTGCGAGTTCGTGAGGCAGCTGGAAAGAGAAAGTTCAAATTGATGACTCTCGTGCAAAGGTCAAACGACGTACATGCTGGTGACACCTGTCCACTACTCAGGAGCTCGTCTTCGTCTCCGTTGTCACTGAGCACAGGAATCAACAACGATGCAGAGGCGGGAGCAATCAGAGACTCTTACTGTGATAACACGAGAGCAGGAACTCCAAGACCCCGGAGCTCTGAGGCAGGGTGTATATGCCCCGACGACGAGGACTGCGTGGACAACGGAATAGCCACGGATGAAATCCGTCCCCCAGACTTGAGGGGGGATCCAAGGTCAATAGATTTCTTGGAGCGGTTGAGCCTGTGTGCATCAAGACACTGACCAATCAATAACGATGGTCAAACACCTACCCCGTCCACATCTCGAGTCGTTTCTGCACCTTTCCCGACCACGCCCCTCCAAAAGCCAGGTCATCGTCACCGAGATTCCTGGTCACGGTGTCCTCCACGTCGCTCCATGCGAGTCTGTCCTTGTCCTTGTCATAACTCCTGTCTCTCTCCCTCTCGCGCTCCAACCCTAGGTAGACCGATGTCCTCCCCTCTGCACGTTCTCGCATCCTCATGAGCACCTCGACTTTGCCGGACCACAACGCCCTCAAACTACCCCCAACCTTTTCTTTCTCGTCCGCGCGCTCTTTCAGGCTTTCCCCTTCCCTGCCCGACTTCTCCTTGTCCCTTTCTCTCTCCACTTCCTTGTCCTTTTCGCGTTCCTTGTGGCGCTCGCGCTCACGGCCACCGACAATGTCTCGAATGAACGACGCCAAGTCGGCGGTGGGCGCCCCGACAGACCCCGGCCCACTCAGGCCCGCCCGCCCAACCAGTCCCATGACACGCCCTCCAAGCCACTTCCTCTCTTCGTCCGTCGCCTCGGAATCGGAAGTTGGGTCCAGCTTCGACAGGATGACACGATGGACCTTGCGAGAGTCCGGATGCCGAAGTTTAGCATCATGTTGAGACAGCAAAGACTTGTACAAAGCGAGCGTGAGGTACGTGATGGGTATGGGCACGACTGGCGAAGAGACACTGGGACTAGCCGGGAGATGTGCCGATGGAGGATGGATGAGGGGGCTGCCCACCAAGGGTGAAGTCATCGCCGAAGGAGTCATGGCAGGAGTGAATGGTGGGGCAGGCGAGGCGTTTAATGACGTGTTCCCGCTTCCGAGGCCCATATTCGAACCTCCAGATTGCGAGAGCATGTTTGTTGCCGGAAGCATCTGCGTATTACCATTGTTCGCGGGGTTCTGAGAGTGCACCCACGACGAAAAAGCGTATAGGAACTCGTGTGGATGAAGAAAAGGGTCCTTGGGGACAGTTGGTACCCAGGCTGCAAGTCTGTTACGCGTCGAGAGAACGAATGACAGGAGCGCAGCGATCACACTAGGATCTGCGATACGCTCTGTGGACTGTGCACGGGCAGTTGGGCACGTTGGGCACTATGCTAAAGCAGGCAAGAACGCACCTCAGACCCAACTAGACTGTCTCCGATTTCGGCGGCCCATCGGCGCAGTCCATCAATGGTAACATCACACAACAATCCATCAAACGCTGCCTCCGGAGAGTGCGGAAGTGGAAATGGGAACATGCCACATATCGCAAGTGCTGCCTGAAGGAACTTGACCAACTCGAGCACATAGGTCGTAAAATGCGGATGCCGTGATGGCCCTGGCGCGACCACGGCACTGGTCTGTGATGCATTGGGATGGGTGAGATTGACCGCGTTTGCGGGATGAGATGACGAAGAAGGGAGCGTGGAGGCTTCGGGAACGGCAGGCGAGAGCGTGGTGACGGGTTGTGAATACGTCCGTGTGTGTGTACGAGAGTGCGATTTGGATCGAAAGGCTCCCGCAGGTGGCGGCCCATCAGACAGGAAATATGTCGACTTGAACCGATCTTTTGTCGTGTCGCTACCAAGTAAGCTTGGTCGAGCATGCCCAAGGAGTTAAGGACACACGGATACCTTGGTTCCTCGAGGGTGACTGCACTCCGACCGCTGCAACCCATGCGAAGTAGATTGATGTTTGAATAGAGCCGATCTTGTGCGCCGAGGAGGTTTCCATTGGGGATGTGGACTATGGTGTAATCCGAGCGGAAGTGAGCGAGCGAAGTCACCATGAGTATTCCCTGTGGCGTCTGTTTATCCATGAGCACGTGGGTTACGAAAGAGAAGACGTCAAGCTGACTTCTCTAGGGCGTGCACCATCTTGTTTTCGGAGATGTTGAACGGCAGATTTGAACTCTGCTTCTGCGTCCGCAGACGTCAGTGCCGATGCAGGGCTAAGCGCAGTTACGACGATCTGATGCGAGCATACGTCAAGCAAAGCTGAAATGCGGGCGAAGCTCAAACATACTTTGTGCGAAGGATCGCCCGTGTAGACGGTCAGCACGGTGACCGGTCGCGTGCGCTCTACTATCCTAGAGGAACCGGTTGGCCCACGGCTGGTCCTATGCACCGGCGAGCGCACTCACCACTTCTCGACAGCATATACCTGGTAGCCCGCGAGTTCCATTCGCTCGACGACGATCTCGAAGCGGCACCTGGGTCCAATCCAGCGCTCTCCGTCTGTACTCTCGGCGTGCTCGGTGGTCCACATCGCGGGAGAGGACGCCACAGATGTAGTCGTGGAACCCGAGGGGGAGCGCACAGCAGATAACCGGCCAGTGACGGGTTTCACGCGTGGTGAGCACGTCGGCAGCGGGGGAGAGTGCAACGAGGGCGGTGAACATGGTGTCGGTGAACGTACTGTTGGCATCAACAGACGCAACGGTGGCCCACTCGGCTTCGCTGCCATGGCACATAACAGAAGAACGAGATTTAATAAATTTAAATGTGACGTAGACGTGACAATCCGTGACAGGAACACGTGCCTCCACTAATGAGAGAAACGATAAAACATAGACGTGATGCAGATGCACGAATGCTAAGCAGATGCGATATACGTGTACAATTAACAATGGTGGATGATGGAATAATGTGAGAAAGTAGAAAGTCGTGGATAACATACAAGACGATCAAAGACGGGGCAGCGTTCACAGTATGGTGCAACCGCTCGTAAACCACCTAGGGCATGTCAACGACACTCGACAAGGAATGCGACCAGAACACTGACCAGTTGCTATTTAGCTGCTCAATCCAACCCACCACCATTCTCAGCCTTAGACGCGCACTTTTCACGGGCAATAGTTTTGCCTTCTCATGCTCGTCTATGGGGAGAATCATGCCTATCCAGAACGAAAATGCGCCGGGATCATTATCGTTGGGCTGTTGTCCATACGTATGGTCTAGTCGCTGGACGACCCACGGTGCGGTGCCTGCACGAAGTTGGTCCAGAAACGCGTGACATGTCGCCATGAGTGCCGGGGTGGAAAGAAACTGAGGAGAGGTACTGGAAGAGGCTGTCGAGGGCGACGGGGGAAGTGAAACGCGAGGTGATATTCGAGTGAGAGAAATTAGAGGATGAGGGAGAGTATCTACGCGCGCAGCTTCAGAAGAGGACGAAGGAGTGCCGTCGTCATCGTCTTGGGCTGCCCACGCTGCGAGATCGTCCTCGTAATCGTCAATCCTTTCGACCCTGCCTATCAGGTAACCGTCGAGGGATCCCTGTTCCAGTATTCGAAAGCGGTGGGTTCCACGGGTCTCGACCATGCTACGGCCGTCGGCGAGCATCTGAACGCTCCTGATTTCGAGCATGGTGCCAAACTCGGTACCATTCGTGGCGTGGCCGGCGATCGGGGCGGCGCGAGGGGGCATTATCATGCCGAACGTAGGGGAGGGTTTCTCGAGACAACGGCGGAGCATCAAGCGGTAACGAGGCTCGAAAAAGTGAAGGAGGGTGGGCATACCCGGGAAAGAAAGCTGACAGACAAAGATGGGGGTGTCTAAGCGAGCGTCACGTTCGCTAGACTCGAGCGCGTCCCTGCGACTAGAATAAATGTCGGGAAATGCTATGAGGACTGAGAGGGGTGAACAAGGCACGGCATGCAAAGGGGGAAAAAAGGGCTCACGGAGGGACAGAATGGCTTTGTTCTGGGGGTGCTCCTGAAAGTAGGCAAAATTGGGAAACTGGCGTCGACAAATGGGACAGAGCGTGCTGTGGTCGAGGGAACGCTGGAGACATTTTGAACAAAACGTCTGCGGAGAGGTGAGAGTGAGACGGAGGAGGGAGGGGGAAACATACGTGCTGACAAGGAGTGGTTACGGGTTGGTAGAGGAGCATGAAACAGATCTCGCATGTGAGCTCTGCGGAGAGAGCCTTCTCAAACGGGTCCTGTTCTGCGTCGGGCGATGACGTAGTGTCACGGTGGGTGATGTGATGTAATGGGGAGGGTGCCGGACGCGAGGGAGACGGGGAACGGGACGTGGAAGGGTCCTCGGGATCGGGATCTGGATCGGAGTCGTCATCGGAGTCAGGGGAACCGTCGGGGGGATCGCGAGCGGCGTCTGCGGTGCGGAGGAGGTGGATGATGTTGTTGACCCTGACGTCGAGCGAGAGGGGGAAGTCGTCGTTAGGGATGTCGAGGGGTGTGGGGGGTGTGTTGAAGAATTGGACGCGAGAGGAGGAGGGTATGGCGGGTGTGAAGGAGCGCTGCCGTGAGGGACATGCTGGGATGGGGCAGAGCGGAGAGCGGGGGTGGTGTGCGCAGATAGAATGACCACAATGGAGTGTTGTGGGTGCGACAAGAGGAGAGCCTGGTGGACAGAGCGGGCAGTGGAATATGGGGAGTAGGTCGCGCGGGGACGGGAACATGTGCGAGGTTGCAGAAGAAGACGTTTTGAAAGAGAACAAGTATTAGTAGGTATTGTGAGATACTCCGATGAGGGGAACAAATCAGACACGCACGCAGACCGCGCACTTGCACGGGTTTGCACGCACGCACGTCGTCGGCGGGGAATCCGTCTCGACGTCTCCAGCAACGAGCAACGAGCTCGACATCACGATCCGTTCCTCAGATCGAACCCATCACGTGCAAATACCCAGATTTGACATTCTCATATATGTACATGAACACATCACATCTATACCACATTCTACAGGTTCGACGCGTTCGTCACCGGCCAGTTGCTGCGCACGTCAGTCCTCGCCGGAAGAGCAAGAAAGATGTCACACACTATTCATTGCTCGATCGCTTATATCCGTACCTGCCGATATACTCATCCAACTGCGCCGGTCCACGTGACCCATATGGGTAGGGCAACGGTTGAGGCCGTGGGTCATTCCCCTGCCCCTCAATCCAATGCAGGATCGGTGTGAAAATCTGTCCCCGCTAGTCAGCCATCGTCCACACAACCCCTTCTCAACACACCCACCTTCCATGCCACATCCAGCTCGTCGTCTCGCACAAAGTTCGAGTGGTCACCCTTGAGTGCGTCCAGAATCAGCACCTCGTATGCCTCCGGAATATTCGTGTCCGTGAAACGCCTCTTGTATGTCAAATCCATCTCCGTCGGAATCGCTCGGAACGTGTACCCTGGCGTCTTCGTGTTCAGCTTCAGATACACCGCTTCCTCTGGCTGGATCCGCACGACCAGCTCATTCCGCGAAATTTCGGCAAAGATCCCTTGCGTCACGTCCTTGAATTGCACACGGATCTCCACCTTGGCCTCGTTTAGCGCTGCGTTCACGATCAGTCGAATAGATAAATGCCCGCTCGTCACATTCACTCACCTTTGCCCGCCTTGAGGATGAACGGCACACCGTCCCATCTCGGGTTCTTGATCCGGAGCACAGTTGCAGCAAACGTGGGACACACAGAGTCCTTCGGCACCGTGTCGTCGTCCAGGTAGCCCGGCTTCCCGTTCGCAGCCACGTATTGGCCCAGGAGTGTGTCCTCGCGTTCGATAGGCGGGATCGCTCGCAGCACCTTGACCTATTATTATTGCTCCCGTGAGAACAGGGGACTAGGACGTTGCTTTCCACAACACACCTTTTCGTCCCGGATATCTTCCGCGCTGAACGACACTGGCCGCTCCATCGTCAAGATACTCAGGACCTGCAACAAATCTGATCACACACATGCGTCGCCGTGAGTCAGCAGTTTCCACACACGTTCCTCTGCTGCACTCACGGTTCTGCAAGATGTCTCGGATGATCCCAAATTCGTCAAAGTAGCCACCACGACCTTCGGTGCCGAATGGCTCCTTGAACGTGATCTGGACATTGCTGATCGAGTTTCTGTCCCACGCAGCGTTCATGGCGACGTTTCCAAACCTTAGCACAAGCAAGTTCTTGACCATTTCCTTGCCGAGATAGTGATCAATCCTATAAGTCTCCTCCTCCTTCCACGATTCCTTGAGTGCGCCCAGTAGACTCCGGCATGAATCCAGGTCCTTTCCAAACGGCTTTTCTACGATGATGCGGTTGAAACCCTTTGTAGAGTAGCAACAATCTTTCAAGTTTTTCCCGACGGGGATGAAGACGGAGGGCGGGAGCGCAAGGTAGAAGACACGGTTGGCTTCACGCATAACATACGCCTTTTCGATTTGCTCGATGTGTTTTGTCAGGTTTCGGAAAGACTCAGCATCCTCGTAGCCGCCCGAGACGTACGTCGAGAGCTTTTTGAACTCGTCTAGCTTGGCTGCGATCGCAGGATCGTCGCGGTTTTTGATGTAGGAGGTGGTGCGAGTGTGGTAATCGTTGGTGTCCATCTTTGTACGGGCATAGCCAACGATGTGGACATCTTTTGGGAGATGGCCGTTGCGATAAAGACCAAAGAGGGCAGGGTACGTCTGCGATGGACATGAGCCAATATGGGAGGACGTGGGGCGAGACGACGGACCTTCTTCTTGGCCAAATCACCCGAGGCGCCAAAGACTGGTGACGACGCGTCAGAGATAGGAAGAGATCAAGACAGGGGCACGCACCGACGATGACGGTGTTATCTTTGAGATGGTCACCGGTGGTCTCCATGGAGGGGATTGTGCCGGAGCGGCCACGTTGAGGTTGTGCAGACATTGTAGCTAAGTGGGAGGGTGTTTCTGTCTACTGATGCCTGCGAATGGCCGGCTTTATTGCTTTCACTATGGACGTGAGATCTTGAGACAAGTTTGCTCCGTCAGCGATTGCCGAAAGCGGAGATCTCTTACCAACCTCATCTCGGCCCGGCCCGTTACCGCGTTTGTCTTCATGGACCCGGCCATCCAACACTTTCAGGAGCTCGTCTCCCCCGACCACGCAAATGCTGACCCCGCATCTCTTCATATACGCGCTACCGCACTCCTCGCACGCCTCAAAGCCCTCAACAGATCCGCCAATGCCTCTACCCGCACCCACAAACAGGCCACCGCCGACGCGCGCCAGGACATGGACCAGACGCACCTCGGCCTGCAAAACCTCCTCTACGAAAAGCGCCACCTCGAGCGCGAGATAGACAAGTGTCGCCATTTTGCGTACGTGTACTCTATATCCCCCTCTTCCGCGCTCACCTCCCACCCCGCGCAGCTCGATCTACCAGGACGTCCCCTTCCACTCCCTCTTAGAGTTCCAGGAACTCGCCCCCCCAGAGGCCCGCATCCCGGAAGCACATCAACTGATGCTCAACCGACTCAGCTTCGAGCTTGCCGAACGCCAAAGGTATGTGTCGCCTCTCGTATAACGTCATTTTTTAACCGCACCATCAGACTTGATCTTCGGCGTAAAGAACTTGTTCTCCAAAAGGAGGAACTTCTCAAGCAGAGCAAGATCAAACTCGCGACCGTGGAAAGCGTCAAACAACAAATAGACACGCTCATGAAGGTGACGCTCTTCTTTCCACCCTCCGTAGTTTGCACTCATGGTGGTATCCCTTCTCAGGCCGCCGCAGAGATCCAGAAAAAGGTTGACGAGCTGGTCCCACCATTGTTTTCCCCATCCGCTGCCACCACTCCGGTTCCCGCCTAACCGGTCGTGTTGTTACCATGTCTGATGGCCCGGATCAATAATTTCGCTCGCTTCATACCCCCAGTTGTCGAGCAGGACACACGTTTCCGGTCTACGTAGTAAACGAGGCACGTACTACTTATCGAAAACTCCCCTAGATAACGGTACAACACGATGCGAGGCTGCGGTAGATTCCGAGAGTATGTAATGACACAGAGATTAGAAAAAGTTGGGGGAGATAAAATTGCATCCGAGGCAGGGCGGTGGGCTGTGGTATCTTCCTCCATGGTTCAAAAGACCGCTGCAGGATGCTCGAAATGCGACACGAGGTCAGGGTGGGAAGAAACAACTGTTGATGGTTCGTGTTTCATGCGCATCAACTTGGTCGTCAGGAATCTTCGCCTTCGTCGTCGCTCAGGCTGCCGACGTCACTCATCTCTTCGTCTTCGTCCTCTTTTCCATTCTCTGTCGCGTCAATCGCGTCCTTGGTAGCATACCGCTGTACATATTCTGCATGGAAAGACGAGACTGAGCGCCAACACTGGAACGGACCACTGATCACGTTCACATACCTTTAACTTTGGCTTCGTATTCCTTTGGGTGTCGCATCATGAGTGCCGCTGCCTCGCCATTGAGAGGATCGTTTGGATTTGGATAGCGTAGGAGTTGCGGTAAAAATACTTCAAAGATGTTGATCATATCTTTTTGACCAACGATTCGTGCACGGTCAAACGCGATCGAGAATACATACGCACCGAACATCGGCGACCAAGTCTGGTTGATGACATCTAAACACACGGACCCGCTCCTTACGTCGTGCTAATCAGCGTTTCCACTCACTTGGCCGAGGAGCCACTCACAGTTCGTCGATATTGGGGTGAAAGATCTTGTTCATGAATCCAATACTAGGGGACTTGTACGGATATTCGGATTGCAGTTCGACGTGTATCTTCCATATTCCGCCCGCAAACGGTGCTGCGAGATGCGATGGGCATTTACATAAAAGGTTAGCACTGGTCGGATGTGACTCACTTTCTGGGGGTCCTTGGAAGCGCACGTAGAACTCGCGCATGTTGTCGTTCACGAGGGTGACCTCGTAATCCGACATGAGTCTGCGGGAAACCACTGTGAGACGAAAGGGAACTGAGGTTGGGAAGGATCAGACACTCGCAGCTTCATGACATCAGTTTCGATGCGGCGCTTCGTCGAGTGTTTGGCGAGGCATGTTAGTCGGGTTTGTGCATAAACGAATGGGGGCGTATACTCATCATATCAGCTTGCGTTGAGTCGTGGATACAGAGGCTAAATGACGATTGCCCGAGATTCTTACGAGTCACTACACCGGAGTGTTCCTTTTCTGGTTATCACCTACCGGCGATTGGTCAGCCTCGCCGGATAGCGCCGTAAAATGGTATAAGAGCAGAGTTCCTTGCCAGAGGACTACTACATTCAACGCAACAACATAGAAACGACACATACATACAACTCGAGAATAACAAAAACAACAGCTGCTACAACAACAAAAATAACAACAACATCATTTCCAACTCTCCAACTCATTTCCACTTCGTTGACAGTATCGTATCGTGTTCAGTAGAAAGCCCATTCCTCCGTGACGCAGTATGGATCGTAGGGGTTGCACGGATGTTCCTTCCTGTAACCGGTCTTGGGTCGTCCATACGCAGCGGCGTTGCGTTCAGCAGACGGTGCCTCGTACGCGGCAGGGGCCCTCCGGCCACCGGCTCCGACCACGTTGCTTTCCGCAGTCCCACTGCTTGCGGAGAAAAGGTGGCGTGGATGAGCCAGGTTCAAATCAACACTGGGTTGATTGAATGCCCTCATCGCCAAAAGTAAAGCTATCATCCACGTGCTCGGTCAGACTTATGTCAAACGGTGTTGGAAAGAAAGAGGGTATACCCAGCCAGAAAGCACCAAGTGCAGCAATCAATATCAACTCTTCCTGGTTCCGCGAGAGCATGCGGCCTTCAGCACTGTGATTATGATGATGGTGCTTTATCACCCTATATCGTTCATTTGTCGAACCTCACGTTTTCGCATCCAAGTCGATCACTTACAGGAAGATGAGAGCTCCGATTGCTAGAGCCGTCACCGATGTTTGCGTCAGGTGGACGACCTCTAAATGTATGAAAGGTTCAATT
This sequence comes from Leccinum boreale, assembly GCA_038092235.1. Classification (NCBI taxonomy): domain Eukaryota; kingdom Fungi; phylum Basidiomycota; class Agaricomycetes; order Boletales; family Boletaceae; genus Leccinum; species Leccinum boreale. The sequence continues at coordinate 14,140 of JBBPPX010000225.1, read as the reverse complement.
CCTTATTTTAGTGGCTTGGAAAGGGGACTTGCGAATGTTGTGGGGCAAGAATTTCATGATGACATGACCCATCACCAACGCGAGGATCGCTGTTCATGCTGTTTGGTGAACATTGCAAATTATTTGTTGACGTCTCTACCGGCATACCTTTTATAACATGTCTGAAAGGATGTTCGGTGAATAACGCCATATCGTTGAATGTTGGAATAGAAAAGGAACCGGATAAGGGACGGTGGGAAGCACACTTAAACCCCCACTCTTTTTCTGTCCTGGGGCACGAGGCATCCGAGTTTGTACTTGTATTGTGCATCTAAGTAACATACAAATACGGAAAGCTATGAAACACAAACAAAAAAACAAAAGCATCCGTTACAATCCAGTCGTCAGTGTCATCCAAACCCACATCGCACTCGGGAGCTCGGTCAAGCTTTCAAGTCCCGGAGCGGTATTTTCATAAGTTGCGTTGTTACAACTGATTGAATGCCCTCAGGTGACTACCCCCGGAACTTGAGTAATCATTGGAGGTGCACCGTTAACACCAGGCTGAATGACAACTGAGTGACCAGGTACCTGATGCACGTAGTTAGCACCCGCTGGATAGGATCCGTATGCATGGGGAGGGCGAGGGAATATTGCTTCGGTTGGGTAAGCTGGCCATTCGCCAAACCAACCAAGTTGCGAGATATGTTCACGCCAGGCATAAACGCTACAACGCAAACGTCAACCGCTATAAACTTGGCATCGAGAACAGAGGCAAGTACCGGCCAAGAGCGACTGCACGTGTTGTAAGGGTTATCACTATTATGAAGAAGATGACAACTGCGAAGAAAGCCAATCATCAGAGTATCGTTGAGCTACTAATCAGTATACTTACACATCGCGAACAAGGCCCATGAAATGGCCTCTATCAGTTTCATCTCATAGCAATACATCTCTGCAGACACTGTGTTCCGCTGCGGTCAGTTTCTCTAATACACAGACGTACCAATGGAAACTGACCTGATCCATTCGTCGTCTGCTGTCGTCCGGTCAAACCGTAGCATTGGACATTACCAATGATGTCACTATAATTCGTTATTCAAAGTGCCCGCTGTCCTTGTAATGATATGCTTACAGAGACCAGGCACCCATGCCTTTGGACTGGAGTAAACAAACCCAAGGCACACGCAGCAAATATATTAAAAAAACTCACCTAACCACAAGACCCCCAGACAAAAATGCACAGTGACCTCGACGATGGGCTGCGCAAACTGTATCCTGCACATGGCTCGAACAGGGCGGGAACGATCGCATGAATTTACTTACAAAATCAGAAATGTGAAGATGGTCGCCGATGGCACGACAAGCGAGAAGATCGTAAAGTCATCTGGTGGAATAGGCGTCTTTGGAGGCGGATCATAGGATATGAGTGTAAACCCACGATTGATATTAGGCAGGAAAATCGCTGCAAATCTCGCTGCCAAGCCCAGCACAACCCCGGAGAGACAGAACACAAATACTGCTCACTGATGAGCAATCTTCGGAATTCAGGAAAACACCCGACATACCATAGGCAGTAAGCCTTAAGTTGGAGAAAAGGATAGTCATCTCAAATGAAAACGTCTCAAAGCGATTCCAGGTAGGTCCAAACGTTGGGGTGTTACGGAAGACTAGCAAAACTTCTCTGGGAATCGTTGGAGCTTTTGAGCTTCGACATATTTGTACGCAACACGACCCCTGCTCAAAGCCCGTGGTCGTAATAACGGAGTTTGAAATGGTACCACGGTCCACGGTACTAGGGTCACCGAACACATACAGTACTCCACTGGCAAGTTATGCTCCAAGTTTGTTCTCCATTGTGCAACACAGGCTATGTTACTCTAGATTACAGGATGACCAATGCAAAATGTTCGACAGCAGATACATAATTTTCCGAGGATTCGGCATCCGAAAGTAAAACAGCGAAACAAATGTGGTCTAGCGCAGATACCACATGGCAAAAGATTTAGAGATTCGTACACGTCAAGTTCATTTCCGTCACCGCCGGGGTGACGCATGTCTTTTGTAATTGTCCGTGGTGTGTGCGCGAACGGGAGCTGTGTGTCCATTTGATGGCCAGTTGGAGCGTGAGTCGTTCCGACGCGACCCGCTTCTTAAGAGCTCGGGATCAGCTTTTTCGCCGGGGTAGGCTCTGCCTCTCGAGCGAGCGCCGACGGGTGAGGGTAGTTTCGACATATTCGACCTTGGGCCGAACCAGGGATAGGTTGTGACCGAGATGAACCACACATTGCGGTTCACTCGATAGTAGTGTTTCAAGGCCATTCCAAGAAGGAGAAGAAGGAATCCCCACACTGCCGAAAGTTTTGGTTCAGAAAGAGACATGAAGAACAGACGAGGGACTTGCCCAGGATGACGTTGAACAGCGAAAATGCCTCAAGAACGCGATACTGTGCTTGGTATGTCTCTGTAGAGACTGGAGTGACTGGTTGGCACACGGATATCATGGAAACAAATGCCAGAAACGTACATCCAACTACATCGACAACAGCTGAGTTGTCTTGTGAAGAGAAGCACTCGACATCTGCATTCTCCGAGTCAGAGCTGGCCAAAAAGGCACCAAGGGCTACGGCTAATTGAGTATGCCATTCGACGAGACATTATTTGCGACATACCGAGCCAAAATGTTCCCAATAAACCTAAACAACCTAGTTCTATTCTTGTGGAAATGGGATTACGATTGCCAAGAGTACCACAGATGAGGCTGAGAGAAGAGTCAAAGTGTGCACAAGTTGACTCGTAAGATTGATTGCTTACAGTACGAGGAGGATGAGCAAGCTCGCGCTACAGACGAATAATGCAAAAGGGACGAATCGAGCTTCATGTTCATGATCGATGAGCAGGGTAGCTAATTGGACGAGACGAGCACACATACTTAGATCTGTGATGACAAGCAAACTCTGGAAGTGAGCTGCTATGGCTAGACATATTATGGTCCAAGCCAAGATCACAGCTAGGAGCCGAATGATCAGAACGGTGAGATGGTGCGAGAGTACTGAGCAGCTCACCGTAGAGACTCGCACGGACAATATTAAACTTGGAGGGCATCGCAGGCATTGAAAAGACGGAGGAGACGGAGAAAGTGGAAAGTCGTTTGCGGCGAGACGGCTTGCGTGCCGACGAAGTTTGCTGATGGGAGGATTGGACGGGACGAGATGGCTGAGATTGACAGTTCAGGGCATTGCGGTGGGATGGGTTCATCTTTAAGCAAATCTGTCCTGGAGAGCACGCGGAGTAAGGGTGTTGAAGAAACCACGAAACGGCGTGGTGAGGAGCGTGTATGAGGATGCAAAGACTGTAAATTTACGGCACAGCGGGGACACGAGGCTTCGGGTGTGGAGGTCGCGGATCCCAGCCAAAGCAGTGCTTTCGCTCGCACCAAAATTTTTGGGAAGAGTGTCTCGCTGGCATTGCGACAGCTGATAGATACATATGTGTGGCCATGTGCCCGCACACTTTTGATGCCTCGAGGCAGCATAGTCACACGGCCGGGTATTGGGTAACTCCATTCTCGGATGGCCCTCCATTTCCCGTCGGCGCCGCGGAAGGCCACCGTCTTCAACTCAGTTCGCCGCCGTTAGGTTCAGTCCTGATTTTCAATCTGTCTGATACTACTACAACCGATCGCTTAATTGTCTGAAGTGCGGGACATGTCACAGTCTACTACGTCGCCGTGCACTGTTCCGAATCACCCCAAATATCGACCCCCGCAGATAAAGCACCCAAACATCGTTTGGAAGGAACTGTGGCGTACATAAAGCGGCATGGTGCGCTGTCAGTCCACGCGCTTGCATGATCGCCCCAGATATCCAGGCATCTGTGTCTACGTGCGAACCAATCTCGGTGTAAATGCCTGAGTGGTGATCCCTCTGACTCGAACGCGATTTGCATGGGCTGTCTACTCGCAGACGGCAGTCTTTTCCATGCCAATCCATCGTGAGCCTTACATTTTCCATCGGTGATCGCGCGACATCTTGTTAGTAGAACCCTCGCACTCCAGCTTCGCAAGTGCCATTTGTCGAACCATCGTGATTACTATCACATAAGATCCGCGGTCTTCCGAAAAGGCCGCTGTTCCGAGCATCGTTCGATCTCTGATTTCTATTCCAGCCTGTCCTGGCGTACTGTTGTATTCGACCTTCGAACAAGAGTCGTCGGTCGCGTGGCGCATCGATGAAGACTTTCAGGATGTATGGGGAAAGGATATTACGCATCCTTTTTATGACCGGTCCCACTAGAGACAGATAAAACCTCCTCTTACTCCGTGATCGGAAAATCGCTGATTCACCCTCTCCCCAGGCTGATCCACTTTCACCTAGAGTTCGCTTCTAGGTGTTCTTGGTGTGTGCGAGTAGATGTCAACGCTAGCGACTCGGGCCCGGGGTAATTAATTTAAGATTTGGTCTGTATCTTCGTAGCTCTGAGGGCATAAATAGTGTACAACCTGTTAGGTGCGTCATGAATCTGTCCAAAGTTTGTGCTATTTAGTATCACGCCCTGCCTCGGTGAACGGATATTCAATATTCAATGACGAGTGCTTACTATGATACTATCTTGACTGGGAGTGCAACAGATCATTAAACGCACACAACGCACGGTCGCATGGATTTCTTATTGGTTTTCAGCTGTTTTACCCTTGCTTAGCGTGCCTACTTTGGCCACTGAACAAAATGCGCCCATAAATCATGACTGTCGTTTGCCGAAAATGACAATACTTCAAGGGAATCCAATTATTAGAAGTGCTCTTACAATACCATAGTGTCTGGTTAACCTACACCGAGAATAATAGACTTCACTGATAGTTCGCCACTAAATCCATCATTAGATCATGTACTCCGAGCTCATTTTCAACCTAATATTAACGGTTAACACATGAAGGATTGTTACATATCATGTTTCATACCTCGATCTTCCTCTGTAAATCTTCGTGGGCAGCCGAGGAATTGAATAAAGTATCAATCTCTTCTAGAGAGAGATTGGCCGTCTCAGGTACAATGTAACTTGACCAAAAGAAGGCTGCAAAGCAAGCACAACCAAAGACGATGAATGTGGCACTGGTTGGGAGTTAAAGAGTAATCATGAAGCTCATGAAATGTGACAGACATACACCGAGGAGACTTCCATCACTGGTGGTGTTACAAGACCAATGAAAACTTTCCACAAATTATCAGGATCATGGCAAGACTAACTCTAATGCGGGAGAAATTCGAACTCACAATTATTGATCCAGTTGGATGCGGTTGACAAAGCGACACCTTTACTTCGCATTGACAACGGAAAGACTTCGTTTGGAAGGACCCATCCAATGGGTCCAAAGCTCATTCCGTATGCTGCAGTAAAGGTATAGATGCATCTGTCCAATCCACCAACCCGTGTCAGAAAAACGATATCATGCATGGGAAACATGGTTAGACATACATCACTGCTAGCCATGCAGCACCAGAATGTGAAGGCCAATCATCTTGATATCGGAAAATCTAGAGATTTTGTTCAGAAACAATCTGAATTCAAAAATGACGCAGCACAATACCAATATGGCAATAAAAAAATGCGAGATAGCCATAGTAGCGCTGCCCACTAGCGAAGAAGAACTTGTCAGATGAACAGTCTCAAAGACGGTACAATCAGCACAATCATTACCTCTCAAGAGGGGTTTGCGTCCTGTAATGAATGAGCCGAAAATCTCACCGAACAGCAGATAACCACCTACCCCATTGATCTAGGTACAACACGACAGGTATTACAGAAATGGCTTGAACTATTCCAATGCCACCGGCCACAAGAAGAGTGACATTCTCTCCGGTCAGCCCAATATTCCTCAGTAGAGTGGGACCATAGTAGAGCAATGCGTTGATCCCACTCCACTCTAACACCAAGTGAATACTGTGTCAGGGAAACGCAATATGAGCCACGCACGTTGGAAGAACATCATCATAATACCGATGAGGGTCCGAGAAATATACTTTCGATGGAATAGTTCACTCCAACCACTTGTGATACTACCATCCTTTGCACCCGTGCCACGGCGAATAACAGCAACGTTTACTTGCATTTCCAACAATTCGAGCTAATAATCATCGATCAATTGGTTCATTTTGGAAGTATCTGAAATACCTGGAGAAGAGGGTCACGAGTAGCTTCTTCCCGTGTTCGAAGGCGAAGCTTTGCTAGAGAGCACATTGCATCGTCCAACCGCCCACGTAAAATGAGGAAACGTGGAGATGGCGGAAGAAGATAGCATCCGAAGCAAAGTGATAGGCCAGGAATTAATTGAAGCACAAGAGGAATTCTCCAGGATGCCGAGCCAGAAACTGCATCCCAGGGAACTCCGATCAGACGAACTCAGATGTCAAGCATTTCACCCACTATTGCGAGTAAGGAATCCAATCCAGAATCCGAAGACGACCCCGAGAACGATAGAAAGTTGTTCGATAGCTAAAAGTGACCCCCGCAGTTCGGGTGGACTGATCTCAGCCATGTAAAGCGGTGACAACATGCTTCTCGAAAATCAGCATATGCAACGTTACAAACACGAGGAGTTTAACTACCTTAGGGCTCCAACGCCAATGCCACCGATAGCTCTTCCAATTATCAAATCATCAAAATTACGAGCGCCGGACTGTAACCCGGAACCAATGCAAAATATGACTCGTAGGATTTGCTAAATGAGAAGAAAGCGTACAGCTAACATCAGGCTCACCTGAAGCTAATAAAATAGAATGGCGTCTAGAGTACCTGTCTGCCAGAATGCCGGATAACAGAGCACCGAACAAGGCCCCCAGCTCCAAAGCCGCAGCTAAAATGAACACAGATATGCAGGGCGTAAGCACTCTAGAGCAGAGGTAAACATACTCATCAGCCCCTTTTCCCAAGGTCCTACTGGCCACCGAGTCAGGAAGTCTTTCATGACAAGAACATTAGCAATGACGCCCTGGTCATATCCAAAAGATAGGCCGCCTATAGATGCAAACATCGCGCAACCAGCAGCATAATGATTACGCAGAAGACCAGTGAACCCTCCTGGTCCGTAATAGTACGAATACGAATACGAGTTGCCGTCAGGTTGGATGGTCAGGGAGCCGCCACGTGGGGTATTAATCACCAGTCGTCGTCGCTGTTCCAATAGGGATTCAAATGCAGATCTTTCCTCCACGTCGACCTGTTCTTCCTGAGCATTTGATGCGAGAGGTTCGTAACCTTCGGTCGAAGACTAAAAGTAGATCAAAGTAAGTGTAGAGTTGGACAGGATGATGAGGTTTGGTACGCACCATGTACGATTATCGTCTAGACGCCAGTGAAAACGTTAAGATGGGTATATATCTCCTGGTGAATGGCCAAGTAGCTTTTGCGTGTGGTGACGCTCTGGTGCTAGAACGGAATATATTCACGGCCCGGTGCAGAGTCCCCGACGGCCGAGTCAGCTGAGTTATGTAGAACTCCGCTTGACACAAGGACATCCAGGTACTCCGAGATACACTCATACTTCGTTTACAATAGGTGCGTTCACTGGACACAGTGGCGTCCAAGACTTGTCGAGAATGGTCGGAGCAAACTAGGGTGGGAAGAGGTCCAATTGCTCCCGTACAGCTGGCACCGACCTGCAACTGAAGCGCGTTTGCCAGAAACACCCTGCGGACGAAGTCAAAGGCCATTGTTGGGCGTGCACAAAGGTGCCATGCCGGAAAGCAGCGCCTAGACTCCGCTTTGTGTTTGACACAAGGAAACCGCGTTCATTCGAGTACACCAGTGACCACCGACGCTTTCATCCATTCTGTCAGAGATCACGCACGAACTCAGGCACTATCTCTTCAAGAAAATTCTTTGATGGAGACTGATTGTACTCGTCGACATCGCCGAGCAACACGCCACGGCGAAACAAGCTGTCGAAAGTCCTCGGTGCACTCGACATTTCAGATCGTGTGTATCGTTTCTTCTTCGTTTTCGATCCGTTGATTTGGTCGCGAGGAAGATACATCCGAGTCCATGCGGGTTGCCATTGACCGCATCCTTCGACAACCGACTATCAATACCCCGGATATTCGTGAATCCGCATATATCGAACGTACACAGTCTGCTATGGCAGTCAGACAAACGATCAAAGCTTGTCTGAATCCTGGAGTACAATGATGGAATGTTATTGCTAACAGTAGCACTCATGATGATGTACAGGATCCAGGCAATCACCATTCAGACGTGCCACATCCATATCCTAGAACCCAACATCACATGAACACATAGACCTTCCTGACATCTAATGACCATGCAAACTGTGCTGCGGTTCGTGCACAGGTGAACATGCAACTATGCTAGTGCCTTTGAAGTGAAGAATGCCATCAAAGCTGAGTTACCGGGTAATCCTATCGACCGAAGTTCTGGGAGTGTGCTCCTTTTTCTTACCTCTTCACGAAGATTGTTCTATGCTCACAGTTTCTTGGACACAACGTATAGCGATATTGAAAACGCAAGAGAGATGATAAACACCCACCCGTGTTTACGAGAAAACCTCGTTGCAGCATGGGAGGACGAAAATTATAGCGAGGTTCTGAACACTAGTACGTGTCTCTTCCGAAGTTACGACGGTTCTAGAAGAGCGAAGTTCATGATCCGCTTAATAGAAATCCTTCGAGCTAAATTTAGTGTCTCTTTGGCTTCACGATAGGGTGGGTTCCGATGGTGTACTCTGTTCACAACTTCATTACGCTCTCTTGTGAGAGAGAAGCCTGGGCTACAAGAGCAGAAAGAGAAATCATCGTCTGCGATGTTGCAACCTCGTCGAGGCGTTTCCGTCGCCTTGTATGCATACCTCAAACAGAATGATAGCAAATTTCGTGGCAAGACGTCTGACTGGTATTATGCAAAATTTCGTTCCGTGGTGCAAAGCTCTGGAGCAGGAAAGACACGCACGATCTTGGAGGTCGTACGTCTTTTCATTCGTCCTTTGGTCAAGTGCTCACGTGCTTACACAGCGTGCTCGCAAGGGCATTCTGTTGTTATACATGAACGTTGAACCTTCAGCCTCACGCGAACGGATCCGTATTTCCTATCCGTGACTACGTACCCGCGGAAATACTGACTGGATATCGTAAATCTGAGGCAGAGTATGGTATCCAATGCTGCGCGCTCTTCGCCGCCATCTTCAAGCTCGTTTGGGACGATCTGTCTGCCCGGCTCGAAAGTTATGGCGCCGCAGCCGTCGAGAGCTGGAACAATGACATACACCCTCCAATCGCACAAAGAACTTGGCACGATTAGAAGGTGCATACAACAAAGTGGGTTTCCTAAACCCTTACCGTACGCGTGTGCATCATAACGACCGAGGATCGCATGTGGAGCTACATCACCTAAATGTTGGATATGTTGAAGGACGAGGTTGATAGTGGAATGATTGACATGGGACAAAGTGGCGAGCTGGTCAGCCGGTTACTCTGGCTACTCGCCAAAGACCTGTTTGTGATTCGCCCTCGCGACAAGATATCCCGGAAACCTTACACAGTCGAAGATGGCTTTAATACGGAGCTGGTTTAGTCCTGTCGTCAACATTGTCGAATTTGTCTTTGGCAAGCACGTCTGGTCGGGTCCCGAGGGTCGCGTGGCCAAGAAGGCATCCAAGGATGCCCATGTGAATTTTTCGCATTGGATCTCCATGGAGTCCTCATCCCGCAAGATGATGGCAAGGCGGTGGTCCAATCGGGGCAAGTTGTTTGCCTTCGCGTGTCTCTTTGATGTTGATGTCACTATGCTGGCAGCCTGAACCAATGGACGATGCGACACTGGCAGCGAACATGTGCTATCCAATGTTGCTACTATTCAGCCGGCTATCGGTGAAGCGATTCCTATCTATTTCAAGTCAGTCGAACTCGGAGAGAGTGATGCTGAATGCATCTCAAATTCTGATATCTGACAATGCTCGCACTCACAAGCAGTCCAATGCACCGAGCAAGATCATGAGGACGGATCCGACGATCGGTGGCAAACATCGGGGTTCCTTGAAGCCTCTTCCTTACATCGCGGCCTCGATAAACCTGGACTGGAAGTGACCTTCCCTACCCGGGATTCTGTGCGAACAGTGACCGATCCGCCGTGTTCTTCGTATCCGGGCTTGCGCACTCGCCCCGGAGACGTATCGGTTCTTGAAAGACTATCCCAATTTCCCGGGTGCTCCATGTGCTGCAGTACCTGATCAGACATATGTCGATGCTATTTCTGAATGGTGATTGCCTGAATCCTATACATCGTCACGAGTGTTACAGTCAGCGACTCTGACATTCCATCATTGTACTTTAGGATTCAGCCAAGCCTTGAGCCAAGCTTCAATCGGCTGTCTGACTGCCATAGCAGACTGTCTACGTTCGATATACGCGGATTCATAGATATCCGGGGTATTGATTCCGATGAGAGTCGGTTGTTGAAGGATGTGGTTGATGGCAGCCCACATGGATGTGGCTTCTTCGGAACCAAATCAACCAATAGGAAACGATACACGTGTTTCTCGGCGATGTCGACGAGTACAATCAGTCTTGGGGTATCGAGGAATGTCTCTTGCGCGTGGCGACCTAGTAGTAGAACGGAATATTCATGGGGCAGAGCATGTATCGGAACTCCGCTCGATCGTGACATGCCACCGCGACACGACGTTTAGAGAAGACAGCTTTCAACATATTCAAATACTCAAGTACTCATACTCCGTTCAGGTGCGCTCACTAGACATCTTGGACTTGTCGAGAATGGTTGGAGCAAACTATATGGGTGGGAAAAGGTTCAATTGCTCCCTCACAGTTGGCACCGACCTACAACTGAAGCGCGTTTGCCAGAAACACCGCACGAACAAAGTCAAAGGACGTTGTTGGACGTGCACAGAGGCGTCACTTCGGAAAGCAGCGCCTGGCCTCCGCGTTGTGTACGACGCAAGGAAACCGCGTTCATTCGAGCGTACCACCGACACTGTCATCCATTCTGCCAGAGATTACACTCGCGCATGCACGTTGTGATGCCAGCACGAACTCAGGCACTATCTCCCCAAGAAAATTTATCAATGGAGACCGATTGTACTCGTCGACATTGCCGAGCACTCCGCCGCGGCGAAATAAGCCGTCGAAAGTCCTCGGTGCACTCGACATTTCAGATCGTGGGTATTGTTTCTTCTTCGTTTTCTATTGGTTGATAATTTTGGTCGCGAGGAAGATACATCCATGCGGGCTGCCATTGACCGCATCCTTCAACAACCGACTCTCGTCGGAATCGGTACCCCGGATATTCATGAAAGCGTGTATATTGAACGTACGCAGTCTGCCTTGGCAGTCAGACAATCGATCGAGGCTTGTCTGAATCCTGAAGTACAATGATGGAATGTCATCGCTGACAGTAGCACTCATGCTAATTTACAGGACCCAGGCAATCCCCATTCAGAGACATCATCGACATATGTCTTCAACCCCAACGTGCCACATCCATATTCTAGAACGCCGACACCCGAACACACAGCCCTTCCTGAGATCGACCCAAATCTGAGATGCGAGCGCATAGAGAGCGGTGCTCTTTGTCTTGCCGATTCTCCTCCAGACATCTATGATGTAATACCCTGGAATTCTCTCGACGATTCAGAGCATGTATATGCAGAACAGCAGTCACTCACGGGAGCCAATCTGTTTTCTTGTGCAAAAGGTAGCGAGCTCAAGTCACCGAAAGCATGCCTAGACAGCTTCTATCCACTCCCTCGGTCATCTCCCATACTTTCCAGTTCACAGTCATCGAATATTTCAATTCTCGACCTGGATACATCTCCACCAGCTGCTATCCAGTTAAGACGATCAGACAGCCTTTCCGGAGAAAGCGACAACTCTCTCGACGCGTCGTCGTTACGTTCTATTTCTTGGCCAAGGTTTCTTGAACCATCCCGGAGTTGTTCTATCCGTGAAGCCTCCATTGGAGTGGATGAAGCACCATTTACAACCTTATCACCCGTAGACTCGGACAAAGACAACTTCGAAGCCGAACGATCCCGTACAACATACAACGATGGCACACATGCCTTTCCGTCGACGCAAAACGATGACTTTCGACACATAGCCCTACCTGATCATGGAAATGATTCCATCTCGCTCTCGGCGAGTCAGGAAGTTGTTGAAGGCAACGTACTAGGAGGCTTCTCCCTCGATCTCTTATCTGATCCTCAACCTTGGGAAACGATCGGCAAAATCCTGAAGCTCAAGCCTGCTGAACCATCCTCTGCGCAGTCTCTGATGGTCGGTTTCACCAAGGATCGAGAGGGCGTCGGCTATGTTTCTCCCAAGAGATCAGGCATCTGCCACACGGATCCTTCTGATGCCCATGTTTCACCTGATGCAAACTCTCCTATACTCGGGATTGCGGAGATGGAAACACCAAACGCAGATGACAGGATGGCGGTTGACACTCCCGACTCCCCCTGCGCCAACGACTTGACTCGGTTGCTATTCGATATGGGACCTCCTTCCATTTCTGAGATCGAAGTTAATAATCTCAACAACCATGTACACACGTCGCCAGAGGCTTCTACGATCCTGACGGTGGCGGATAAAAATACCCGAGCTCCATCCATTGGCACCATCGTCGATGGAGCAATCGCAGCCAAAATGGACGTTGACGCGACTTTTGAGGGACCCTGTCTGTTTGGCGATTCTGACTTGGAGGACGATGTTTAATAACAATATTTGTATATTGTTCTGCGGTTCGTGCACAGACCAATGTGCAACTATGTTAGTACTTTGCTCACACGGTGGCGCCAATTGATGTTAGAAGTCCAAGAGATGAGGACAATATTGGTGTGCCTCTAGACGACGCCAAGAAGTAAATGAGAGTATCGACTCGAGCCGGACATAATCGTTTCATAGACGCCTAATTTCGGTGGCATGGTCACGCACACAAACCAAACCGGCCGTCCGTTTGACACACACTCCAATCGGAACTCTCAAAACTCGAGTGAAGGGGTGTCAGTCGGATAGGCTTGTCTCGCGTCAAAGATGTAACAGCGTCAATCTAAAGGCACCGATCTCTGCACATGGCTGTTCTACTCTTGACCCGTTTGGCAGCCGGCCTTGCGTCAAGTTAGTATGTAGACGCCATCCTACGTTGCCTTTCCACGAACAGAGGCGACGTTCGACGTGGGTCCAGGCGTTTGCCAAGCGCCTGTTTTCGCAAGGGCTGGATCGCCTGCCACACTTGTATCCTCCTGCACATCCATTACATAAATGCTGGTGTATTCGAACAAACTACACCTGCCCGATCCACTGCTTCCGATCGAGAGCTCAGCGCTCATGGCTCCAAATCGTTGGCAACTCTTTTTGCGACAGCTGTGCGTGCTCTGCGGCACAAGATATATGGAGCCAGTCTGGATGTTTTCCATCAAAACGGCCGGTCCAACTCCGCCGGTATAATTATAATACAGCCAACGCAATCCTGTGACTGGAAAACCTACGCCGGTCACCAGTGCAAGTACACAATGATTTTAATCCATCATGCGCATAGCAAATATGATCGCCTGGCTGCAATATTACCCAGATTGGAATGATCGTTGCAGCCACTAGAGCCGCTGGGGGGTGGCGGCGATGCCGTTCACAGTGCAAAGAAAGCTTATAGGCATACCACCATTGCACCAATTGGGTGCATTCAGGCACGGAGCCCCCTCCATGAATGCTTGATGTGATTTGTATTACAGTTGGGAGATGCGTGCGATTGACCCAACTATTCTGGCCTGCATGTAAGACAGTTGTCACTAGCTTTTCAAGGCCTAGACGGGCTTATAAACTCGACACCTGAAATGTATTCTTGTCTGCATGGAGGGAGACAATAAGGGAGGCGCTGCGGACTGGCGGTGTCGGCGGCGGGAGGAGGTGTGGGAAGGTGGGGATAAAGGGCAGGTACCAAAAAAAAAAAAAAAGAAAAAAAAAGAAAAGAGTACTAAGTGGACCGGTTGCCTTGACCACCGACCTTGAAGTCCCTGCGATCTCGTTAGGCTACTCGCTGTCTCTCTCCTCTCCACGCGCGCTTTCGTCTACTTCCTGCTTGTCTTCCTTTCTTCGTCGTGGCCTACGGGGTAGTCCTCAAGCTTTTATTATCTTCCCCCCCC
>JBBPPX010000224.1:0-44504 GCA_038092235.1 Leccinum boreale | reverse complement strand
TCATGGCCAGAGCCCTCTGTTTCACACACTCTTCAATGAAGGAAAGCTGTCTCGACCAATGTTTTCACTCAAGCTCACTGCTTCTGGAGGCGAGCTATATGTCGGTGGAATGAACAGTGCGCTTTACGATCATAGCACCCTCGCCTTTACCCCTGTAACAAATCCGGTGAGCGCAAACGCCAGGTGGTAATGGATGCATACTTAGATTTCCCTTTCACTGGCAGGTTCTCTGGGAGCTGAGGATAGATAGCATTCAAGTTGATAGCAAGATAGTTCTGAGAAATGTACTCGCCGTCATCGACACTGGTGCCAACTTCATTTATGGTGATCCGAAGCGAGTTTTGGCCCTGCACAAGGCGGCTGAGGGTGGGGTGTACAAGGGGGGGAACGAGGGTGGTTACTACACCTGTGAGTTTCTTGATCATTTGGTACTTTTTATTGACTCCCTGTAGTCCCATGCAATTATTTTCCCGTCATGACTTTTAACATTGGTGGAAAGCCATTTGTAATCCCTCCCCATGTCCTCAACAAGGGACGGGTTAAGAGAAACTCGGCAAATTGCTTTAGCGGAATCGCGACTGTGGATGAGAATCCTAGTGAGATTCTTCTATGCAACATTTCCTCTTCCCATGCTGACCGGTGAACCCGATTTCTAAGATTTCTGGTCGATCGGGACCATCTTCCTCCAGCAGTTCTATACCGTGTTTGATTTCGACAGCCAATTACCACGAGTTGGATTCGCACAGCTTACTACGTAGAGAACGTAATACGCTGGTAAACGCAAAGGAGGAGCTGGCCGGTCAATCCCCCAACAAAAAGAATACGACAACGATGATGACGACGATTTCGAACATGTTAATATGATAACCGATGATGTTTTGGCTTAGCGCTTTGATTGTCCGTTCTTCAAGCTTCAATGATTCAAATTGTTTTTCTCGGTCGTTCGAGTCATCTTATTACCTTTCCGCGTTGTAGTCTCTGCCTGAGTACCCTCATAGTATCCGGACAGATGAAAAATAGTACTTGAAGTACTATATTGTTATTTACATGACATCAAAATGTGCAATGTCAAGTTGTTTTTCCTCTGAGTCGTCAATGTCGATGCATTGTCCATCGACGACGCATCCCCACAAGAGCAAGCCAACAGATGGCTCTCCGCGTTTGAGGCCAGCATCTCGAGCGAGAACCTGGACTCTCTCACCTCTCTCTTCCATCAAAATGGATTCTGGAAGGACATTCTGGCCCTCACCTGGGACCTACGGACGATCCGTGGCCATTCCGATCGAGTTTGCAGACGTACTCGGAGCAGCGTTGCCGTTTGCAACCCAAAAGTACTTGTTAAAGGCGTCGGTGGCCCGCAACGCGAATGGGATTGACAAGTTCGTTGTGCTAATTGGACTGCCTATCTCGCATGAATGACCTTGACGAATCGCAACAGGGTGAGTGGTTCTCTCCCTGATTTTCATCGTTTACCTCAACTTTCTTTGATCGTGGGTGACGATGATGGTTCTTCGAGGGGTGAAGCTTCGGGGAGTTACGTGATTCGGTCGTGGAGGTTTGTGGACCGGATGTCGCAAAGAAGGTTGGAAAAGTGTAGGGTTTGGATGTGGAAGGGGAATTACGTGGGGCATGGAGACCGACGGGCCATCCAAGGTTGTGGATGGCATATTGTGGGTCTTTCTTTCCAGACTCCTCGTAAGTCACTAAAGCGATGTTTGCGAACAGATAACCTTTCCCGTTCTCGATTCCACTCGCTGGACCTCGCACATTGTATGTTTACCCTCCTTTCTCGCAGCATACAACTAATGGAGGTTACAGAGATCAAGGCCATTGAAGAAGGCATTTTAGATGATACAACCATCTATACTTACGGAAGTGAGATCGGTGAGATATGCTGAGTACCGAGGGTGCGGGACTATGGGCCACGCCCGTTTATCCTTTACATATCTCCTTGCGTTAGCTGTCGTTAGATCCAAAACCAAAGTCCTGCAGAGTTGAGCGTTTCTTACGTCGAATGCTTGTGCGTGGTAAAGGACGGGAGCCAGCGCAAGTAGTGATGGGGAACGCACGAGCATTGGCGGGCATCCGAAAAGAGCCTTTCCCATTCAGATGAGAAGCAGCTTGCTCAGTCCCGTTTGCCTTATCCCAACCACATGAAAGTTACCGGCTCGTTGTCCTTGTATGCGCCGTGTTTGGGCACGTTATGTATATGTACATAGGTTTTTGCAATCTATATGCGACCTAGAATTATTCCTCTTCTGTTCTTGCTGAGCAGCAACACCACCACGTGGGAAATGTGATGGAAAGGGTAGTAGCAGTTCCAGATTGCTGATAGGCTTGCTGTAAGTCCCGCATGATGTATGCTCCAAAAAAGTACATGCACGATCAAACGAATCTTCCCAATCGAGGGTTGAACTGCATCTCCCCCTTCCTGTGCCTTATCGGCGTGAGTTCCTACGATGTGGTCGACGCCGATGGACGACATACCTCGTTCGAAGGTTTCAGATCCGGAGGACGTCCAGTGCCAGTACCACAGTCATGATCTCCAGTGTTAGTGCCGCGGTCGCGGTCTCCATCCGCACGAGGTCTGGCTTTCTTCTTCTTCTTCTTCTCCTTCTGCAAGGAAAGATATATTATGGAATCTACGAGCCCAATGGACAACTTTGAACACTTACCTGATCCACAACCCTTCTGACAGTTCGCTAAGATGACAGTTTAAACGAAGCACGTCCATTAACCTTTCGAGGAGCACTCACTGGTATACCTTGAGCTTTGACCATTGTCGAAAATGCCCTGTTCGAGGCATCCACATTCTTTGCTGACTCAGATCGAATGCCGGTAAGGCGACGATGCTCAGGGACTGCAGTTTTCTTCTTCCACCTTTCCAAAATCCGAAGGAGTCGAGCCAGCGGCGCACTATCATGGTGCTTCTCTGAACGTATCTCCGGGGTTTCCGAATGTAGATCTGGGGCGGAGGTCATCGGGTGGACTGGAGGCTGTGATGTGGAGTGGGATGAGACAGGCGGTGGCACCTGGTCATCATAGTGAACAGACGACGGCGCCTTACGCAGCATTCGACATGGAAGTAAAGTCGGAATGGATTGATCACGAACCTCGTCGTAGTTGAACTGATCGTCAGCAGTTGGCGTTGTGGACGGGAGCTCGGCCTGTGCCTTATGATGACATGTGTCGAACAGGAACAGGAACGAACTTGTACCTCGAGTAAGTCCACATTGCTGTCCAACTGGGATTCGACAGGTTCTTTCTAGTGTAAATTGGATGTCAGGACGGTGATCTCGGAAACAACGTCATTTCAAAATGCATATACTCACATCCTTGAGGTATGATGGTGGCAGGACGCCACGCAGATTGCGAAGCGTGATTGTCTTGTCACCTGCAACCACCATATCATAGTTTTCCGAGCTGACCATGTACCAGGCGGGATGGGGGTAATCAACGACAGGTCCGATTTGTTGATGTGTTGTAGTGTCCCAGAATGAGACCGATGACTTGGCCGAGACTGCTATGCATGCGTCGTCGCATGCTAGTGTGATGCGGTATGAATCGTCATTGTTGTGAGTGAACCATTGCGAGAGCGTCGTCCTGGAGGATACGTCGAGACAGTGGATGTCGCCATCGTGAGATAAGGCAAACAGTTGCTTTCCATTGCTTGACCAGGCGAGCGATCTATTGAAAGCCGAATCAACTTTGATTGAAAAGTTTGCGAGGAGGGTGCCATCAAAACTGTCGTAGATCCGAACAGACTTGCGCAACCACGTGGCCGTTGCGATAAATTTGCCGTCCGGGGAGAATTTGACTGCGGCCAAGTAGTAGTTGTGTTCCAAAGGCCCAAGCAGTCGCTCGCCCGTGGGAAACGACCAGACACTGACCGTCTCAAGGTCATTCGATCCCGTCGCGATTCTCGTCCCATCAGCTGAGATGTCCATCGCATACACTGGTCGACTGTGTGATTTGAACTCGTTTGCCTTTTCGAAGGTCGTTGAATTCCACACCACAACTCGACCGCTGATCGTACCTCCAGCATCCATTGGCATCCCTACCTCCATGCCATCTTCGACTCGCCATCGTCGAATCTTCCCTTCCTCTCCACTGTTTACGACCTCCTTCTCGCCAGCGAGAAACGCCATCGAATAAACCTTTTCGGAATGATCAATTATGATCAGTTTTGCGTCCCTTTGGTCAACCGTGACGATACGGGAGGAGGGTCCGCCAGTATTGTCGCTCGTTTCTGGGTCTCCATCAATATTCTTATTTGGATGGCCTCGTTTGTATCACTTTTGATTGACATTGCTTCCTGGTGTGACTAGAGGTCCGTCGATTTTCTCCTTGACTAATTGATATCGAATGTCTTGTCAAATTGCTCACTGCTCCAGTTCTTCCGCCTCAAGCGTCGCTTGGAAAGTATAACCGGGTTGGTGATCGCCGTCGAGCAGTGGAGAGAAACCTGTACCGTGGGTCATCGAGAACCAGGCTGTGCTCTTGACGCTTGCTTCCGTCCACGTGCACCCTCTACTGCACTGGCAGCAAAACCGTGTAATGATCGACTATAGGGTTTTCTTACATGGGAACCAGTGTTCAGTGTCTGACGGCACTCTGCTCTTTACCATCATCATATCTCAGCATCAAAAATCAATTTTGAAGGTGACCTCTATAAGTCTTGGATGTAATCAATTCTAAATTTATCGACCAAGACCTCTAGGTCTCGTCAGTCAAACAACTCAAGCACGTCAGCGGTGAGGCCGCGTATCTCGAATAACCTATGCAGTGCCGTGCTCCTCATTCTGAGAGCTTCAAGTTGTCCGAAGACTCTCGTAGAGCCTACTCGTCTGCAACGCAACATCCGAGACTTGTTTTACACACGTTTGTTGTAACGTCCATGGAGTATTCGATCTGGCCAAGTTCTACTGCAGAGAAATAAAGTGGGTCGCTTCCTTCCAGGCTTCTCGGACGGAGTTGTAGTAACAAGTCAATTTATCCAGGAAAGTTTTAGAAGTCATTATGTTGACTCTCCATTGGAAATGATTGTCGAATGAATATTGCTACAATCGAGCGCTGTAGTAGCCTTTGGGAACTTGGAGATCAGGGTGCGCCAGTCGGCAGCGAGCTGTTCACTGATCGAGCAAAGGGCGGCGGCGGGCGCGTGGAATTTTGAAATGGCTGGAGCCCACCAAAGATTTGGTGTCCATCCCATCCGGGCACGAACACTTTGAACCTCCGAGTTGCGGCTAAGGCTCTTTCGTGTCAGTCGGAATATGGCGGTCTCCCCGAGTGATTCCTCAAGTTTTCACCCCCCCGAATTCGACTGTCCGATCCTCCAGCACCTCAGTGTCGATGCATCCTCCATCGATCACGTATCTCCGCAAGAACAAGCCGGCAAGTGGCTCTCTGCGTTTGTAGCGAACGTCTCGAGGGAGGACCTAAACTCACTTACGTCTCTCTTCCACCAATATGGCTTCTGGAGGGACATCCTGGCCCTTACCTGGGACATGCGCACCATCCACGGCCACGTCCCCATCCGGCGCATGCTAAGCGCGCGTTTCGCAGCGACTGGCCTGCAAGCGTTCCGCATCCACGAGGATGTAATACGGGGACCAACAATAATCAAACCGCTCCCCGATCTAGTATTCGTTCGCTTCTGCTTCGAATTCGAGACGACACATGGGAAGGGCATCGCCGTCGCGTTCTTGGTGCCGACGCCCAACGGCGCTTGGACAGCCTGGTCCCTACTCACTCGGCTGCATGCCCTCAGGCAATACCCGGAGAAGGTGCGTGATCACAAGCGCGGGTGCACCCCCAACGTGCAACGATGCTCAATGTTTCAGATCGGTACATCGCATGCCCCTCCCTCGGGAGCACACCACGAGGGCTGGGAGGCCCGACGTCGACGTGAGATAGATTTCTCAGATGGGGATCCGATGGTCCTCGTCTTTGGTGCTGGTCACAGCGGACTCGAGGTAGCAGCTAGACTAGCCTGTCTCGGCGTCCCCACACTCGTCATCGACAGAAACAAGCGGGTCGGCGAAAAAGTGCGATCGCCGTTTCATCAGCCTAGACGTGCTAAAGTGACTTGCAATTAGTGGAGGACGCGGTACAAGACGTTGCATCTTCACGACACGAAATGTGAGTCGATGCTTGCATGCACACAGGCTCTTGAATTGACACTGGATGCAAGGGTACAATAGAATGCCGTACCTTGAGTGAGTGGAATTGATCACTCAATCATTACGATTCCATCAACTGACAATTTTGTGGTCAGTCAGCTTCCCATCGACCTGGCCTCTTTATTGCCCTTCCCCAAAGGTCCAGTGCTTTCAATTGACCCCTTCGTATGTATAGTGGTTGATGACCAGTCGATGACCCACAGCTTGGTGATTGGCTTGAATGCTATGCAACTGCCCTCGACCTGAATGTTTGGCTTTCCTTCTAAATTACGAGTGCAGAATTCGGCCAAGACTCGAAGACTTACTGTCGATCGAGAGGCTGGCCAAGGACAGTGACCGTGAAGTACCTTGTTTTTGGCAACTGGTTATGGTGGTTGGTATCCAGAGTTCACCCATATGCGTAATTTCTAGGGAGGCGTTGGTTCTCTTTCTCTCGGAGGTGCGACCAAGTCTGTCTGTCGTCACGGACATTGTCTCACCAGATCGTCTACCCCTTTCCCTCAGGTGGGATACAGAGAGATGCAATGATCACTCTCCTTGCAGACAACTACTGAGCGTAGCGATACCATTTTTTAAAGGTGTTGATAGCGCGTATCGCTAACGGGATCGACAGGTGAGTGGCATGCTGATTGAACGGGGCATCTCTGCCTTTGTTAGAGTCGATACAGCGATAATGATGTATTGATAGCACGGTAATCAGCAGTAAAGGATGGTACATCACTTGGATAAATTGATCCGCATGCAGAAATGTCACCATAAATACATCCGAGTCACTGATGCATCAAAACGCTAGATGGGCCCATGACTACTACACTGATATATTACGCATTCTTTACGAACGTGAAATTGATGCATCGCACCTATGATATATCATTCAACCTCGCAGGTTCAGTTGCCTACTGGCACCCGATCTAGGTGATATATCACAAACCGAGTGAGTGTGGTACTATTCCTTCTACCAACCCGACTGATATATCAATTCTTCGTCGTCCCTGCTCCGTTCGACGATTCGACTGATATATTACTACTGCACTGTTGCACTGCATTCAGTTGCCCACCCGTTCGAAGTGATATATTACATGTCGAGTGAGTGTACTAGAATTTCCCAGGCCCCTTCTACCAAATCTGACTGATATATCAGCTCTTCTCCATCCCTGCTCCCAGTTCAACGAACCGGCGACTGATATATCACGAGTGAGTGTATTCCTTCTAGTACCAAATCCCACTGGGCCACTGATACATCAATTTGTCACTGTCCCTGCTATCCTGGACAATCTGACTGATATATCAGCCATTGGCACGTTGCAAGCTCACCCGCTCATGCTACCATACCTAGGTGGTATGTGTATCAATTTTCCTTTTACCCGGCCTGGCTGTCAGTGGCTTGCAGATTCACCCGCTAATCTAGGTGATATATCATACACTTGGTAAGTCCTGCCATTCCCTTCGGCGACCTGACTGATCTATCACTTTGTCATTACTTTCAGGTCCACCCGCTCACCTAGGTGATGTATCACACTCTCGGTATGTTTATTCATTTTCCTTTTACCCGGCCCAGCTCAGGCTGATACATCACCGCTTCCCTGTCCCTGCTCCCCTCGATGATCGGACTGATGTATCACTGATTCACTAGGTACATCCACTCGTCTAGGTGATATATCAACCACTTGGTCCAACAATTACTATTCCATAAATGGATGATGTCCGTTCCGCATTGGCTGCCAGAACGAACACCCGCCACATGTCCATATTTGGACACAGCCTTAGCCCTCCCCTCTCCTGTTTTCCTTTACCACTCGTTCCCCTGCCATTAATAATTAGTTTTACAAATGTAATAGTATTCAAACATGCCTTACAAAGTTTCCGGCCGCTTGAATTATAACATTAGGTTCTACATATAGGTTGAGATGTAGATATGAGCAAAACATACAAAAAGCGATCGCAAAATCTACTGTGTAGGTAACTTGCTTCGGGAAATTCATCCCCAGTTAGTGGGTATATATCTGAATGCTTCCCTGAGAGTATTTGGCATGGGTGGACCCCGTAGCAGTATGTGTAAATAGTCCTCCTGCCCCTAATTTACAAAAAGCGGTTCGCGATTTCGATCTAATAGGTAGATCTATTGTAAAAGTTGAAGGGAGTATACCTAATATATATCTACATCCAATAAACGACACAAAGTAGAGGAAGCTTTACCTGTGCTTAAGAGAAGATATGCCCTTTTACCCTGAATTACACAAAAGTGGTTCGCAAATATTATTTTATTGGTGAATATATTCTGTAAATTGATGTACATATATCTAGTATATATATCTACACTCTACCAGCGGCTCAGACTCGAGGGAGCTTCTCCTGGAATGCAGGAGAAGATATTCCTTCCTCCTCCTGAATTACAAAAAAGCGCCTTACATATTTAATTTCCCAGGTACATATACTCTAAAAATTGGTTGAATTATATCCATTCCATGTATCAACAGTCTACCACTAGCTCTGACTCGAGGGAACTTCTCCTCAGGCTGCATATAGAGGAATAGATATAAGATTTACCCCTATATTCAGAAGCGATTGCCGGTGGGGTATTGGTCAGGACGTCAGGGCAACTATCTAGGAATTCGTAATGTATATAGTACATTATACCACCAAATGTTCGAATGGCCCTCTTGAGAAACGAGTGCTCGAGATGAGAAATAAAATTGAAGATGCGTGGGAAACTGACCAAAACTTAGGAGACTTGCAAAAAACATACCAGGAACAATACAATTGAGTGTACTAGGAATGTAAGTACAACTATTTACATATATTAGAGACCCGTGCATTAGCAAAATACAAGTTATTTAGAGTGCAGGAAGGTGTGGAAATGCACTAAATGTGCTTGCGAGTAAATCTCCTACACGTGCACTGAAACTGACTGAACTCGAACACTATTCCGGAACGTGACTTAGTACTAACCGTAATTATCTGATATTTCTGACTATGCGCCGCCACACTACCTCAAACCTACCTCTTCCCACTTTTAGCGTTGACAACGATGACATGATGAAGACGACACGTTATCGACGACGCGACGACGCCAACGCCTCGATGCTAAGTTCTAACCCACTTCCTCTTCATGATGCACGACACCGTGCCACAAGTTCTAGAGAATCGCACAATGGGTGAACCACCACCACCACGCGTCGCCGACTAACGCAACAGCATGCCACAACGCGACGACGATGACGGCGTGACGCCAACTGACGACGATGCAACGACGGGGTCGGGGACGCGACGAGGAGACGACGGTGAGTAAGCCTCGTCTTCATCCTCGTCCATACCATCCTAACCCTCCTCCCTCACTTAAAACGCCGACGCAACGACGTGGCACCACCACGCAACGACGACAGTGGCACCACCAGTGCACCACCACTACCACCACGCGTCGCCGACTGACACAACAGCATGCCACAACGCGACAACGTCGATGTGGGACGGCAGTACCACAACCATCACGACAACGACGCCGAACGACGCGACGTGGCACCACGGCATGTCGACTGACGCAACGGTGTGCCACGACGCGACGACTCGACAACTCAACGACAACGACGGCATTCCACGACTCAACGTCGACGAGAACAGCGTTGACGATGACGACCAACGACGCGACGTGGCGACTGTCACGACGGTGTACCACGACGCGACGTCCCGCGACATCCTGACAAGGACGAGGAGGATGGGGAGACGGTACGGCGTCAATGAAACCACGACGACGCGTTACGGCGAAACGACGAGGACAGGGAGGACAAGGAGGACGGCACGGCGTCAGCAACACCGTGACCACGACGACACGAGGATGGGGACGACGGGGAGACGGTACGGCATCAGCGATACCGCGGTACCACGACGACGACGACGCGTCATGGCGAAACGACGGGGACGGGGAGGACGGGGAGACGGCGTCAGAAACACCGCGGTATCGTGATCACGACGAGGACGGGGACGGGGAGAACAGGGAGACGGCACGACGTCAGCAACACCGCGGTACCGCGACCACGACCACGACAACACGGCGGCATTGCAACAGCAACGACGACGGGGAGGACGGGGAGACGGCAGCGCCACTGCAGATGACGCCGGACGGTTGATATGAACCTACCAGCAATGTTACAGTGAATCAGTGATACATCAATCTGATCGTCGAGGAGAGCAGGGATAGGGAAGCAATAATGTATCAGCCGGACCAAGTAAAAGGAAAATAGATGCACATACAGAGAGCGTGATATATCACCTAGGTGGCATGAGCGGGTGAGCCTGCGAGCAATGGCCAATATATCAGTCAGATTGTCCAGGGCAGCACTGGCCGCAGCAGGGACAGTGACTCGGAAGAGTTATCAGTCGGATTTGGAAGAAGGTAATATGCTCACTCGGTAGTATGTGATACATCAGTCGGATCGTCGAAGGCAGCCGGGATGGCGAAGAGCTGATATATCAGTTGGCATCACAAATACGTCGGTACTATGTGATAGATCACCTCGATTAGGTGGGCGACTGAGAGCAACAGCGCGGTGATATATCAGTCGGATCGTCGAAGGGAGCAGAGACGACGCAGAGCTGATGTATCAGTCGTATTTGGAAGAAGGTAATAGTACGCTCACTCGGTAGTATGTGATATATCAGTCGGATCGTCGAAGGGAGCCGGGATGGCGAAGAGTTGATATATCAGTCATATTTGGCACCACGAATACGTCGCCGGTACTATGTGATATATCAGCCGGATCGCCGAAGGGAGTAGGGATGGCGAAGAGTTGATGTATCAGTCGGCTTTGGAAGGGGATGCTACACTCGCTCTGTATGTGATATATCACTTCGATAATTGGGTGGGCGGGTGAATGTGTGAACAACAGTGGCCCGGGGGTGATATAGATATATGATATATCAGTTGGAGAGGGAGCAGGATTGTAATGGGATGATATATTACTTACTACATAATATATCAGTCGTGTGGTGTATGCCATGGATGTATTCATTGTCAGGCATGCTAGTCATGTACCACTGTATTCATGGTGGCACCATACTATAATATATCATAATTGCTGCTACTGGTGTTTGTTACTCAAAAGAGCGGACGTATTTACACCGGTCGGACACAATATCTTGCACGTTCATCCCTACTTGACTTGACAAACTGCACATACCGATACTATCAGTGTCTACATTATCAACGGAGCCGTCAAAGCGAAAGGCAGTCCCTACCTCCATAATATTGGCCCATTGGGTGGTGAAGCTTTGGATATTTACGCAATTCGGTAGTGGAAGTCTCGACCAGAAAGGTCGGACAAGTGTGGGGCATGGATGTGGAAGGGGAAATGCAAGGAGTGTGGAGACGGACGGGCCACTGGGATTCCATGGCTATGTTTCGCCGCAGCAGGTAAGTTCCTCTCTCCGAATACATCGTGAGTCTAATTATTGCCCGGCTGACTGTTCCCTTCACTCGTTTGCACCTCGCATTCGTACTTTCATCATCCTTCGTCGTAACGCGTACAGCTTATGATGATTACAGATATAGAAGCCATAGAAGATGGCGTTGTATCAAGTTTGAGATCACTTGGCTACCCGCTGAGATCAACGTCACGATCACATTTCTGGCTGTGTTGATACGGTAATTCAGACCCAACCAGGTACCCAGGCCCAGCTAGTACTTACTAATCAGTGGAGAGAAATCATCGGATCAAGCTTTAAGGTTCAAAAGCATGATTACAGTAAGAAATTAGGTTATGTAAATAAACGCGGACTGCCAACTGCAACGATGATAACGAACCGAAGTTTGTCCTTGGTCTCACTGCCTCCGGGAGTCCATTGAGCCGAATTACCAAGACGCATAGGCTACTCCTTTCGCACGCTAGTATTAATGCCGTGGTGCATGAGAACGCACAAGCGGTGACACCCGACAGGCACGGGCCGAACGTTCGGAGTAGCAGGCAACAGCCCTGATAGCAGAAGCGGCTAACCAAACTCGTCCGTTGCTTGCGGACTAACCAAGAGCCTGAGGCTGGAGCTCTGCGGCATGACGGATTTATCCCTCAAATCAAAGTTACCATGACTTCATTGCGTACAGGTCGGGACGGAACACCGCCAGTTTCGAGCTGTGAGCTAACTTTTTTGCCATCCTCCAGGATATAATGCTGGGTATGTAGGATTATCGACATCCACCAACATTTACCAGCTGAAAATGGTTGACGAATGCCCAACCCTCCAGCACCTCGAAGTCGATGCATCCTCCATCGATGACGCATCCCCACAAGAGCAAGCCAAGAAGTGGCTCTCTGCGTTCGAGGCCAGCGTATTGAACGAGAACGTAGACTCGCTCAAGTCGCTCTTCCACAAGTGCGGCTTCTGGAAAGACATTCTCGCCTTAACCTGGGACCTGAGGACAATTCGTGGCCACGTCCTCATCCGGCACATGCTCGATGCCCGTCTCGCAGTGACTGGTCTGTCAACGTTCCGCCTCCTTGAAGACACGATACGAGGCCCGAAGATCATCAAACCGTTCCCCGGCCTTGTGTTTCTCCGATTCTGCTTCGAGTTCGAGACGCTACACGGCAAGGGCATCGCGGTCGCGTTCTTGGTCCCGACGCCTGACGGCACGTGGACAGCGTGGTCCTTGCTTACTCGGCTCCAGGCGCTCAAGGCATTCCCAGAAAAGGTGAGTGGACCCAGCCGTACTATACACAACCTGAAACGATTCCGCTTTCTCAGATCGGCGCCTTGCGTGCCTCTTTCTCGGAAGCAAATCCCGAACGCTGGGAGGATCGCCGCCGAGGTGAGATCGACTTTGTCGGTGGGGATCCGACGGTCCTCATCATTGGTGCTGGTCACAACGGACTCGAGATGGCGGCGAGACTGACCTGTCTCGGCGTCCCTACGCTCGTCATCGACAGAAATAAGCGGGTCGGCGATAATGTATGATCGCCGTTGCATCTGTTGTAGACATGCTAAAGTAATTTTCCGCAGTGGAGGACGCGGTACAAGACGTTACGTCTTCACGATACAGTGTGTGAGTCGATCTGCGGGATGCTTGCTAGAATGTGTGTTTACTGAGGCTGACACAAGGGGCCAATCGAATGCCATACCTGGAGTGAGTGAAATCTATTACTCGGTCAGACTCGACCCGCTGATCATCTTGCGGTTGAACAGCTTTCCGCCGTCCTGGCCTGTTTATTCCCCTGCCCCAAAGGTGCAGTACCTTTGATCCACCCACTCGTTCTTGCATATAGTGGTTGACTCGGATGATCCATAGTTTGGCGATTGGCTCGAATGCTACGCAACTGCCCTCGACTTGAACGTTTGGCTTTCCTCTTCGGTAGTGAGCGCGACGTTCAGCGATGACACAATGACATGGCAAGTTGTCATCAATCGCGGCGGACAGACGAAGACGATGACCATCAAGCACCTTGTTTTTGCGACCGGCTTCGGTGGTGGACATCCACAGATGCCTGATCTCCCAGGAAAGGTATGTCCTCTTTCGGCCATGCCGAGCCTTGGGATCACGTCGAAAAAAAATTGTGCAGGAATTATTTCGCGGCTCTGTTCTGCACTCTACCCAATATACTTCTGTGGAAGACTATAAAGGAAAGAAAGTGATCGTTGTCGGCGCTGGCAATTCAGGTTTGGCGTACTATCCCTCTGGATTAGTTTCATAAGCATAATCAGATTTTAATAGGCCACGATATCGCTCACGATTTCTGTTACCATGGGTGGGATGTTACAATGTATCCGACACTCATTCGTTTTAGAGTTTCTCCCACTAACAGGCCATCATCTATAGGATCCAGCGTTCACCCATATACGTAATCTCTAGAGAGGCTTTGGCTCTTCGTCTCGGAGGTATGACCACGTTCGCATTGCTACCTACCTTTTCGCTCACGTGGCATATAGACATGTACAATGATCATTTTCCTATCGAATTTGCTGACGTACTGGGCTCAGCGATGCCCTTTGCAACCCAAAAGCATTTGTTCAAAGCGTCAGTAGCACGTATCGCGAATGGGATCGACAAGTAAGTGGCATCATCTGCAGGCTGTCTTCTCGCTTGAACCTGGAATATAGGGAGCTCCTCGACAACCTAGAAACAGCTGGGTTTCAGACATATCTTGGTCCTGATGGAACGGGATCTCAGCCTTTGATATTAGGAAGGGGCGGAGGTATTTGCGTCGGTCAGTCGTGATATCTATCTCGTCCATCCTTGTTTTGCTTTGACAGGTTGCACGACCAGATATTGGTTCTTCTCGGGATATAATCAACGGGGGTATCAAGGTGAAAGGTACTCCTGGCATCCGAAAATTCATGGAAGAAGGTGTCGTGCTTGAGGACGAAACGGTGTTGCAAGGGGATGTAGTAATATTCGCGACAGGGTGAGTCATTCTTTCAATTATTTTTTTACCTCAGCTTCTTGATGATCTCAATCGACCATGATCATTCGTTTGGGGGGTGAAGTTTTGGAGATTTTCGAGACTCGATTGGGGAAGTCTGTGGACCGGATGTTGCTGGGAAGGTTGGAAAAGTGTGGGGTTTAGATGTGGAAGGGGAATTGCAAGGAGTGTATAGACCAACCGGCCATCAGAGGCTGTGGATCGCAATGGGTGAGTTCATCGTCGATTCGTTGTGTCATTGAATCCCCTAATTGCCGAGCTCGGGAATAGGTAACATCAGCCGTTCTCGGCTATCCTCGCTGAATCTCGCGCTTCGTAAGTGCATTGTTCTTGGTATGCTACGTGTTACGAAACTGAGGGGCTTCCAGAGATCAAAGCCATCGAGGAAGGCATTATCGATGACGAAACGACTCGACTGGATGAGCGGAGCCTTGCGAACGTGAATCTTGGAGTTCAATGATAACGCGCTGGATATCGTGTTATCATGAGAAGTTCGGCACCGTTTCCTGTCTCTCTTCGCCATACTTCATTTTATGCTAGCTTCAATACTAGAGTTCCGTTACTAAAGCCAACCTGCTGAACGATAATAGACAGATTGCATTCCCACTTGGGAATCACAGACTTGACGATGGCGGTCCGGGCGGTCCATCTTGACCTCGACATGGACGACTTTGACGATTGAGAAGGAGAAAGGAAGGGTCACGCTCTTCTCACTCCAGCGGAACCCCTTGATGAGCCGTCGCATGCTGCTTCTCTCATACCAGGTTTTATTTTATTTTTTTCAATTCATTTGAGTCAAGATAATAAACACACAATAATAAGCTGCAAGTACCAATCACTCGGACATTGGAACAACCTCGCCCCTCGCATGTGCATTGAATGTACATAATGGAATACTACACACCAGAGTGGACGATGCAGAACTTCATTGGAACATATTGAACACTCGTCCGAGGACAGGTGGTCCACGTACCTCTTCGGCATCTCCCGTGAGGACCTGCCCGGACGTTTCTGTCCGAGGTGTCCCCCACAAACAATTTGTTCATTCCACAGCCTTCCGGGCACCCCTGGACCCACACGCCGTATAGCCTGGACCTCAAAGCATCGGTGTGGTCCCTCGACGATCTCAATTTCGCCAATGAAGGATAAGCTGGACCGCAGGAAGGATGCAACACGCCACAATGGGCCGCCTACCTGTAAACGGATCCCGGTACCGGGACCGATTTGATACAAGTTTTGGTAACCTGAGCAAGGTGAGGCACGAGCCGCGCCCAGGATTTAGTCTATGCGTGAGAAGCGAAGTGGCGCATCTTTCTTGCTCTTGGCCACTTCGCTGTCCCTTGCCCGTTGGGCCGTCTCGCTGCCTCGCAGCTCTGCTCATTAGCTTAGTCGTTCTTTGCGCAATTTTGTCACTCGTTTTATGCTCATTCCTTCATACCTCCCAGCACCGGCCACTTCACTGCCATGTGACATGCCACATGGTGACCAAGAATCTCGTTGACCGAGCAGACTGGAACAACCAACAAGCGTCAGAGCAACTGGCCACGGTTGCCAGACTCGAACTGGAGCAGCACCAAGAAGAAGCAGAAGAGCACCAATGCGCCCTCGACGAAGAGACCTTGAGCTAGACAAGCAGGATGAATACCAGAAGAACCGCAAGCTCCCCTTGCCACTCGCCATTCGCAAGCTCGAGAAAGCTTCTGCCCACTCTGCTGATGACAACGCGCTCACGTTGACGTGCGACAACCTACAAGGATGGCCACCATAACTTCATCCCGGCCATAGCGGCCAAAACCAAGGACATGATCATACCAGATAAAGACCTAACCTGGGGTGAGTTTGACAAAGCAGCCTGCTATGCGCGAGAACGGCTGGTAAGAGGACCGTGTCCAATCTTACCTCAAACGACCCGTATCGTGATTGCCACGACCCAGAAAAGCTCGGGGAGTGTTCTCTCATCATTTATCAGGACAGCCGCTGACACAACCTACATGGCACAACACTATCCTTCGGCTTTGTACCAACTGACAAAGAAACATGACCAAGGAGATCCGGGACGACTTGCTTCACAAGGTGAACAAGGCACTGGGAGAAGAAGCAGCTCCGACTCAGCAAGTATTCCTCCTTCCGCGTTCTCTGACCTTTTCTCGTTTCTCCACCCGATTGCACCTCTACATAATACAACTGGCTTCACGCCTAGTACCTACTTCCTACAACCAACCGCCTCGGACCGGCCGTAACCCGGTCATACCTTCATCGGTCCCGGACTCCCGGTCCGCACCACGGCAACCCCCCTGGCTTCACGCCTTAACACCCGCTGGCTTCACGCCCTAACACCTTGGCTTCACGCCCCAACACCCTTGGCTTCATGCCCTAACACCTTTGGCTCCACGCCATCTCACGGGCTCAACGTCATAATGCCCCCCTGACACACGTGCACACTACAGAATAAAACAACAATCATGCTCCGTGCCCTGCCTGCCCATAGTGCACCTTCCTTCTACGAGCAGCCACCCGCTTCCTCTAAATGGAGCTCAAACGTGCCCTCGAGTGCAGAAGAAGACAAGCGCAAACTCCCTATAATCCAGACGTGTTTTATGCTCCCTCAATGAATCTTTCAGTAGCATACCTAATGGCCTCCGATATGAGTTTAAAGTAGAATTCCCTAATATCACGCATGTTCAATCCCCCAAATTCCCCCTTCCTTGAACGTATATCATGCAGAGCTACACGAGATCATACAACAGAAATCATGAAGGGTAGATACATCCGTTACCATTTCATCCACCATTGGCACATACCCCCGCTGTCCATCTGCATCATTCCCAAGCCGGGATGCCTGCTAATCCAGAATTTCTCCTCCCCCATTTCCCCATCTCCCACCAGTCCCCACACGTATCTTCTAATTTCCCACCCACCTGAGGAAGTTCTTGATCCATTTCCCACTGTGCTTCCAAACTACCCCCTGGGTCCGAAGCGGCCCGAGAGAGAAGTCACGGTCCTACATGAGATGGATCGGATGGTCATGGACTTGCAGTTGTCATTTCCCGATACTAGCTCTCCAATCTTTGAGTTTTATGAACGACTCCTTGATCTCCCATCCCTCCACCTTGTTTCTGGTTGCCTTCGACTCCCTGGATTCGTCTTCCACCTCACTGATTTCGTCCGTCTCGCGGAACCCAAATTCGAGTCGAGCCTTCACATCTATCGTGCCACGGCATCGATTCTCGGCGAGGTACGAATCAAGACTAAAGACAACTCGCTCGGGACGCGGCGCCTCGTTCTCGTTCATCCATGGATCAGTCCCTTGCTTGATGAGGATTTCTCGGACGATGATGCTCTGTTTGATCTTGACGCACGCGCGCTGCGGCTCCTCGTTCGGCTTCAGCAGCCTTTTGGGGCACTGAGAGATGTGCTCACCTAATGTGCACCTTCCCTAGATCATACTACCGCCTCATTTACGGTTTACATGCAATCTAGCTAACATCATAGATGCAGTATCAGCTGAGCCAGGCATCCCTTGCCAGCAGGAGGTACTTACGCACAACCACTAAATTAATGACTACTAGGCACAGCGCCACTGTGACGCGCATTGCCTCAAGAATGTCAACAAACTCTATGATAACACCCTGGCCGAAGTACTCGCCCTCAGAGACGGACACTGCTCCGCTCCCGCTGTCACGGTCAAACTTTGCATTCGGACTGCATTGACTTGAAGCAAGAGCAAGATACCTCCCTGAATGGTCTGCAACCCGAGATCAACGAGATCTTGCCATCCTCCTTCAGGATGTGTGCCTCTGACCGTGACGGAGCTACCAGTTCCAGATTCAATTGAACCAACCAATCCACAAATCATCCACTGTGGCAGCCGCGTGAAACCCCGAGCTGAAACTGTACAAACTGAACCTCGCCCCTCTCCCTTCAAGTTCTTCTCTGCATCCTGCAGGAAATGCTTCGTATCTACACATATCCCTGAGTCATGCCGGCTTTGAGCAGCATGGTATCGGAGAGGCGCTCGTACTATATGCCTCCCCCTCCGTTGTTAGAGATGGAAACTCGAGAGTTCGTGACCCCGGACCGTAGGTGCCAGAACACGAGGTGACGAGAACGACACATCAACACCTTTAGGTATCCTATCAGACATGGCCAGCTCCTTCCCCTACCCATTGCCCCTTCGTGTGTCGACCCACTTCTCCGAGTCCATTCAGGTATACCAGGCTGACGGAGACAACTCCGTTTTTCTGCACCCGAGAAATAAAACTTGTTTCGAGGTATCCGAGTCCTCAACCGACCGAGTCGCTTCAAAACCTCACCCGCCAACATCCCCTAATGTGGCAACCAGCCTTGAGTGCATCTCCAAGATCCACCCTATCCGACAACGCCCACGGCGTCGAACCCAAACACTTTGATCACATCCTAAGCGTGATTTTCTGTACCCCGGCCCCTGCACGGTGCACCACTGGCAGCTAAATCCGTGCCTCGAGTCCTCCGAAACGATCAAATCCCAAATGGCACCGGACTGCTACCTCCACTCCAGCATACCGATACAGAGAGACAGGCACCGGATATCAAGAGCGTCCGCCCGTATTTCAAGTTCTTCAGGGCTAAGTTGCTTCAACTTGCATGAGAGGCTTTGGCGCCTTAGCTGCCTTTGCGGCGCTTAGATTCATGTACCACTTCGACGACGACCCTAATCAAATCCCTCTCGCTCGGCGACAAGACCCTCAATACGTCTAAACACCATACCATCAACCCCTCAGGAAACCTTTCCTGCCCAATCATGTCCCGCACGAGCTGAAACACCTTTCGTCGCCCAATCTCGTCCGCATAATCGAGGTTCACTGCGAGCTTGAGCATCTCGGCGATCACGAACTCCGCATCGAGGAACAGGTCATCAATGTTTTCATTGTCATCGCGTTCACAGGCATCGAGGTCTTCTTGGTACTTGTTATATGCGCCTTGGATGCGCATTAACGTTCAACCCTGAGGCGTGACCAACAATCAGCCCACCTCTTCTTGTGGTCGAAACACCCGATCAGTGACTATTGAGCATCCTCAAAACACAAAACACAAAAGATCACAGCCTACGGTTCAGCGGCCCTTTCGACCACCATTCCCTCAACAAAACCCGGATATCCTCAAAGATGTCCGTTGTTACATCCTCCCTCCCATCAGATAATCCGCGCTGTAAGTCGTGACAGCTCCTACTGTCGGGGCTTCAAGCTTCACTTGCTGCGTCGCTCACTCCTAATCCCTGGGACACAGCTCGCTTGACCCGACAGATCGGGCACAGTCTCGGGCCGGAAAACCTTCGGTTTTCGCCCACCCCATCGTATGCAATGTAACATAGCATTCTGAATCTCGATCACTCGTGTCCCTAGTACACGTGACATACGTACTAGTACACATTCTTTCCTCCTCACTTGGTAGTAGCAAACTAAGCTCGACACGCATAGACCCCCCTCAAGGGTCCAGGATTGATTCAAAAAAAAAAAAAAAAAAGGTCCAGGAATTAGGCGATACGCCCAGCCCCTTCAATGCGGGCTCTGCGGCCGCATATCAAATGTTCATGGGTGGAACAAGTTTCGTTTTGCGCCACGTTCTTGTTCAACACCACCACCACATTCAACCATCATCAGTTTGGCCATCTGGCATCATTCGTTTTGTTTGTATCCCTGATGGAGGTGGATATTGTTTCTCGTTATTAAGTTCTGTAGGTGGACGTAGTCCTTTCCATTCCTCTAGAATGCGATTCATGACCATAACCATATTTGCAGTCACCGGCAGACTGCTTGCTCTGGCCATTGCAAAACCTGTACCGAAGATGAAGGCGGGCGGCATGGCCATACCGCTCGCCAGAGAGTCTTCCTTTTTGGACTCCAACAAAACCATTAATCTGGACACAATCAGCTCTCATGGCATATCAGTCAGGGAGTACGTGGAATGAACTGTTAGTACATCTGGTCTGCTCAAGCCTTTTTTTAGGAAGATCCTTAGTGGCCTAGACAATTACGAGATGAACACAGGGACGATGCATCCTTTCGCTGTGGAACGGAGCGACTCGGAGTCCGGACTCGGAACGCGTGGCACTAGTGTCCCGCTGACCCCCTATGAAGACAACATGTGGATGGGCGAGATTTCGATTGGTACTCCTGCCAAAACCTACAAGGGTAAATTATCCTCGCATCATTCTGATATACAAGCTGATCTACGTCACAGTCCGCATCGACACCGGTGCAGCGTGGGTACTGTCTTTTAGTCCATACGGCTGTTTTTGTTCAATTCTACACAGCGATATGTGGGTGCTGCAGACTGGCTGTGTTGGGATTTACGGAGTTCGCGACCTCTGGGATCCCAAATCATCTACTTCTGTCAAGAACCAGAGGAAGTCGTTTCGGTTCAAATATGCAGATGGAGCTGTCGTCAGAGGTGATCAATATACTGATCATGTAACCATCGGTGGATTCACTGTATGTTTTGTATCGCTTATCTGAGCATTTGAATTCTGACGCCAAGCGCGGCTAGGCAGACACTCAGACCTTTGGTTCTGCAACATTATACTCTTTTTCTCAGTTACCGAACAATGGAAATGCGGGCGGTTTATTGGGATTGGCCTTTCCTACCATCTCGAATTTTCATGCTGATCCGCTGTTTGAATCGCTTGCCAGACAAAATAGGCTAACCAATCCGACATTCTCATTAAAACTCTCTTCTTCTGGACCCGAGATGTACGTAGTCCCTCAGGCGAATGCTGAAGAGTACTATTGCACCACGGGCGTCGATGCCGGTGAGTCCTCCGCTGTACGTGTTAAATAAGCACCCTTGGCGACATTTGCGACTCTGCGTACGCAAATACAGACATCAAGGAAGCGACGCGTTCTGCCGTACGCAACATGGTCACGTACCTGGTGGCCGAACATGGGCTAGATCGCGTGGAAGCGTATATACTCTGTAGCGTTGCGGGCGATCTCAAGATGCACGAAGTGGTGCGTCGACGCTTTCTCCTTCCTTCTGGCTGATAGGGCTGACGAGTACTTTCGTCTTAGGTGGACATGCCAAACTATGTCGTACGTGTCTCGTGTCTGATTCTCTATATGTGTGAATTAACGCTCGAGCGCATTTGAAAGATCGGAATGATGATCCCCAAGTCCGTGCTAGGAAACTTGTGAGTAGGGGATAGTCCGAAACGGGGTAGGAAATACCATTGTAGGAATGATAGCGGTGTGTGTACGATTGTAGGAATTGACGCTGAAGTATGCACGTACACCTCTTGGAAAGAAAGCAATCTGAATTGTAATCTCAAAGTTTGGTTCCCGTAAGGTGAGTCGATGCGCTAAAGCCAAAAAAAGAAAGGATGCACGCTTGTCGGCGGAGCATCATGGTGGGCACGGCGCTCAACAGGGGGCGGATGACGGCGGTACGTCTCATCGTCGCGTTCCTTTTTTGGCTTTAGCGCATCGACTCACCTTTGCTGTAGATTGTACGACACATGGGCACGATGGACCAGCCGTGGAACTGTCCACACGGACGGCCGACGATGACGATGCGGTATCTGTCTGATCCAAAGTCGTTTGGGGGGTACGTGCAGCCCGTGGCGCGCCGGGCGGTCGAGTGGGAGGCGTATGGGGGGGGTGAGTGAGATCGAGGAGAGGGGGGGGCGTGATCTATGCCAATCAATATCTGTTTTTTTTCGGCTATCTACTCTTGGCTCTTGCGGTTCAGGCCAAGGGCGGAGCGCAAAGCGCTCTCCGGCCCGGGACGGGAGCCCGAGATGCCGGGTATGGTGAGCTGCGAGGGTAGGTGGGAACACCTCGCAGGTGCGTGTACCCAGCAGTCTGGATCGCACGCTCCGGACCTCAGGGGACTGAGCTGCGAAGAGCCGGAATGGGAAATGAAGGCAGGGTGTGGTGGGTGGGTGCGCTGAAACGGGCTCGGACGAGCGCTGCAAGGCGCATGAGCAACGTAGTGGAGGCGAGAGAGGAAGCGCTGAAGCGGTGCCTCTCGCTGGTGTCGCTTGTCCGAAGACCTTGCACCGTGGCTTCACTCGTGCCTCACTGCACCACAAGTCCGACCCGTGTTTACCCACGGAGTGTAGAGACGCCCGCCGGAAGATACTGTCATATATAAATGTCGAATGCGAAATCTACACGAACAACTTCTCTCACCTTCTCACTGACAAACGCTCCGTCGCAAGGAAAAGAAAAAACACTGAATTGCTCACATTTTTGTAGAGATGTCGATCCATGCAGTGAAGCGCGAACAAACCCATCTGGCCTGGGATAAGAGGCATGTCTTCCAATGCTACCCTCGTTAGATCTCATCCATCTTATCTCCACCCGGGCAGCATCCCACCCGTCTTGACCGTCCCGTCCGGATCCACCGTCCACGTCTCCTGCCTGGATGCCTCCAACGGCCAACTCGGCCCCACCTCAACCGCTATTGATGTCGCCAACCTCAACCTCGAGCTCTGCGACCAGGTCAACGGTCCCATATACGTCCAGGGCGCACAGCCGGGGGACACCCTCCAGATCGACGTGCTCGACATCAAGTCTGCCGACTGGGGCTGGACTGCGCTCATTCCCGGCTTTGGGCTGCTTGCGGACGAGTTCCCAAAGCCTGAGATCAAAGTGTGGGATCTCTCCGAGACGGGCACGGCTACGGTCTCGGCGGCGGGTGACGAAGCGGGGGTAGACGCGGGGGGTGAGGTGCTCCGCTACGCGTACTTGAACAAGGAAAAGGGGATCCGTATCCCGATACGTCCGTTTGCAGGCGAGATGGGCGTCGCGAGGGGTGCGCCTGGCGCGTGGTCAACGATTCCGCCGTACGCGACGGGTGGAAACGTGGACACGAAGCATCTCACCCAGGGATCGACGCTGTATCTTCCGATCGAGGTTGAGGGAGCGTTGTTCTCCATCGGGGTGCGTCTCGATCTTCGCTTCATAGCTCGCGCTGACGAAGACACGTGTGATACCCGACCTGACGGTGTAGGATGGACATGCAGCACAGGGAGATGGAGGTGAGTGAACGATTTATGCTCGTCCGACATTGCTGAACAGGACAACTTGTCGTGGGATCGATCGGAAGAGGTCTGCGGTAGGTCGTCGCATGCGTAGTCATGTCGCGTTGATTGACCGATTCGATTCTTGTTAGGTACGGCCATCGAGGCTCCGATGGAGGTCACCGTACGCCTCACCGTGCGCAAGGACAAACCGTACACCAAGACGCCCCACTTCCGTACCCTAGTCCCTCAGGCGAATGCTGAAGAGTACTATTGCACCACGGGCGTCGATGCCGGTGAGTCCTCCGCTGTACGTGTTAAATAAGCACCCTTGGCGACGTTTGCGATGCGCACGCGAATGTAGACATCAAGGAAGCGACGCGTTCTGCCGTACGCAACATGGTCACGTACCTGGTGGCCGAACATGGGCTAGATCGCGTGGAAGCGTACATGCTCTGTAGCGTCGCGGGCGATCTCAAGATGCACGAGGTGGTGCGTGGACGCTTTCTCCTTCCTTCTGGCTGATAGGGCTGACGAGTACTTTCGTCGTAGGTGGATATGCCAAACTATGTCGTACGTGTCTGTTTCTCTATGTGTGGAGTAACGCTCAAGCGTATATGAAAGATCGGATTGATGATTCCCAAATCCGTGCTAGGAAACTTGTGAGTGGGGATAGTAGGGAACTGGGTGGGAAACTCCATTGTAGGAATGACAGCGGAGTGTGTACGATTGTAGGAATTGACGCTGAAGTATGCACGTACCTCTTGGAAAGAAAGCAATCTGAATTGTAATCTCGAAGTTTGGTCCCCTGTGTGGATAGCACAATTATTATGAATGATCATATAGCAGCTCGAATGTGATTCCCGAAGTGAGCAACTTCAGGAGTCCATGTAATGCGAGCTTTTACGAGGACAGTAGGACAGTACTGCGAGTCAGATCGCCATCCTTCCAATGCCAATCAGCCTCTTTACGTGTGGACTCATGCGCTAGTACCTCTGCGCCCGGCAAACCCGAGCGCTCTACATGTCTATACACAGTTCTATAAAAGCAAGCATCGCCACATATCAGTACGTTCGACGTCGTCATCAAGTCTAAAGACCTTCTTTCAGGCCATTACCTGTTCCATTGATATTTTGAAAGTCATCCGCCGCAAACGGCCAATCAGTGTATCCCAGAGGCGTCAAATTTCCTGGTGGGCCACTGAATGATCCACAGGCGTAAGAGGCAGATTCCTCTGGAGACGCCACGGGAGGTCAGGCTAGTTGAAACGTTGACATGTCATCATGTCAGCGCAAGGCATCAAAACGAAATGGGTGAGGAAACATACATTTGACATATATAGCCGGGCGAACGCGATAAGCCCTCCTTTTTCCTCAGCGGTGCGCAGTGCTGTTTCCCGGGTATATCCACCAGTAGATATAAAGATCCTCTCCCCGCCGGCTTCACCGCTATTCCAAATCTCTCGCAAAAAGGTACTGTTTTCTTTTGCGCTTGGGGTTACTTTGTTCGCGTCCCTGCGCACGGGGGGCTCGACCACGTGCAGATATGCCATCCTTGGGTGCTTGTCACGTAGAGCGGTAGCGAGGTACGCAAAAGTTGGTCGGGGATCCAGCATCTTCATGTCTGGAAAACATTCGGAATGAGCACAACGTATAGTAGACTGGCGCAGAAAGTTCACCGTGTGTGGTACTCCAAGGACTGATACGAATACCGACACGATCTTCGCCGACCGCATTCACGACAGCGTCGACGACCTCCCTTACAAATCTGGTGCGGCCTTCTTCGTCCCCACCCCACATGTCTGTGCGCTTGTTGGACACGGATTGAAGGAACTGATCCAAGAGGTGGCCATATGCGCTGTGTATCTCCACCCCATCAAACCCGGCAAGGCGTATGGCATTACTGGCTGCATTTGCGTACGCGGTGATATAATCTTTGATCTCAGCTTCAGTCAGTGGACGAGGCGGCTTGGGCCGGCCAGTCAACGTGACGGACGAAGCTGAGACGTAGGGCGAAGGGGGGTCCCGTTTCTCGAGAAAATCTATACCGGCAACCCGACCCAATGCCCACAATTGGAGAAAAATGTACGATCCCTTGACATGGACTGCGTTCGTAACCTGGTGCGAATGCGAACAGGCCGTTATCTGGGATGGATGTGCGGAAGACAGAAAAACAATGTGCACCTTTTTCCAGCCTTCAATTTGTGCGTCGGTATAGATACCCGGCACATCGAATGTGCCTCCTGCGTTGTAGGAGATGACTGTGGCCTCCGTAATGAGTAGAGTACCTGGAACAGAACCCCGCTGAGAATAGTAGGATGCTTGCTGAGGACCGGGGACATAAGAGGCATACGCTCGCAAGCAAGTCATGGGAGCAAGAACGACGCGGTGCTTAAGTTCCATACGGCCGGTCTTGATGGGCTTCAAGAGCGCGTATGTCTGCTTGGTAGCATCCATTGCAATCCTCACCAGAAAATGAATAGATAAACCTCGTGTGATAGTGAATTGCCCGATTTGCATGCTGCCGCAATTTATGACACGAAATGAAGAACAAATAGGTTCGGCGCAATGGCTGAGTGAGAGCGAATTGGTAATCCAATCGGGAGCTCGCGCTGTGTCATGGTGTGTCGCCCTTTTGTTGCTTTCCTCACAACTGTGGCCCTTTGATTC
This sequence comes from Leccinum boreale, assembly GCA_038092235.1. Classification (NCBI taxonomy): domain Eukaryota; kingdom Fungi; phylum Basidiomycota; class Agaricomycetes; order Boletales; family Boletaceae; genus Leccinum; species Leccinum boreale. The sequence goes on along the minus strand of JBBPPX010000224.1, from coordinate 18,247 downwards.
AGCAAGAAAAGTGTAGAGCACGAGAGCATGATGAGTAGTTCGGGCCTTCCCTCGGTGGCAGGCGAACGACAACACGAAAAAGAAGATGATATGTTACAAGTCGACCCGGCTTGCATAAATTAGCGACGCGAGCTTCTGAGCATCCATCCCTTTGTCCCTCGGCATGAATTTACACGGGAAAGGAAGCGGATGGCTGCAGTTAGACCCGTCAGCGCGTGAACACCTCCGAAAGACTCTCCGACAAGGCAATCAGAACAGCCATGGTCACGCACCTCGAAAGTCCTGTCGTCCACTTGACCTTTTCAGACCCCACTGTCTTTTCGATAGTGAACAACGCCAGGATGCACGCCATCGCTGACCACAGCGACACTTCTGCGACGTGTCTTCCAGGGCTGCAGGCGCGCGCCGTTCTCAGCACAACAAATCAGAGCAAGAAAATCGGCATCCACGTACCAGATTCGACGCCCAAACCCGAATATCCATGGAAGGTTGTCCTCATTAAGACTACCATCCTTGTCCAAGAACCGTTCTGGCATGAACGCCTCGGGGTTGGGATACTTTTCCTCGTTGCGAGACATTCCCCTGCCAAACGTCGTGGTATACACACGAAGAGAGCGGGTAATTCGACTCTTACCAGATATTGGGGACGATCGAGACACCTGCGCGCACATAAAATGGTCCAGCGGAGCCACTTGAACCATTCTAATACTCAACTTACCTTGGGGAATGAAGTACCCTTGATAAACATCGTCTTCGCTGGTCGCATGGGGAAGTCCTTGAAAAACGTCAACGGATCCAGGAATTTGAGCCCGTCTTCGAAAAGTTAACGCACCGACGGGCAGCACTGGGTGCCACCTCATTGTCTCCCGCATGATGGCATCCATATATGGCAACGATGCCCTGTCCTCAAAGTCTGGCAATCGTTGATACCCGACCACACTGTCGATCTCCGCCTGTGCACGTCGTTGGATCTCTGGGTGGTTCATCATGAGGTACACAAAGATAACAAGTATTGCATTGGTCTGTTGAGCAACAAAATCATTTCGTGATCCAAAACGAGAGGAAAGCGAGTCGAACCGTTTCGACTGCAGCTAGTGGATATCGGTTGTCAGCCCCGAGGGACAAAGGCACGTGCAAAAAGGAAATTACCCGCATATAGCGACCCAGCAGAGTCCTTGATGGCTTGTGCGAGCTCGGGGTCTTTGGAATCGTCCTCCAGATGATATTTTGTGATCGCGTCAGCGACCATGGATGGCGCCGCTAATCCTTTCGCCTGAAATATTCTTCGTTAACCACCATGGATTTGGTTACTCGCTTTGGGACGTACGATGCGCCGCTGGACCCACTCGTACGGTGCGTTGACTGACTCGACCGTGAGAGACCGGCACTCGGCGGCGTGAGTCTTGAACCCCAATCCCGGAATCCACGCTGGGAGTGCCTTTACTACATTACGCGCACGTCAATAATCGACGAGAAGGGTAATCGAATCCAACGAAATACTGACCAAATGGAAATGCGTCGCACAGGGCAAACACTTCAACCGTGGAAACGTGGAGAATAATGTCACCGGCACGTTGCATCGCGGTCACAAATGTCTCGCTGCCTTTGGTATCGTATCCGTATGTGACTTCCACTACCACGGCGGCTGAGAACCTATGCAAGAACGAGTGTGAGCACCACTATTAGATGATCGATGATCGCGGGGATGCTGGGTTTACAGAGGGATAATGTGGAGGTTTCAATGAAGGGCTGACTGACTTGGTGAAATGCGCTGTGTAATCCAACGGGTCGTCCAACAGATACGTCATCAACTCGTACGCCTTCTGCAATTGTTTGGGACGATAGGTCAGCGCCGCTTGGGCGTTGAAAAACTGGTGTAGCAATCGTCGGTGCAGTCTGAATCTCGGCCCATACCGCGCGGTGGACGTTGGCCATTCCCAACCAAACAGGTCTCCGGCAGAAAACACAGGTCGATCAGAGTATTTCTGCGAACGTTTTTCGAGCAGCACGTTGGCAATCTCTTCCGTGTTCAATATAATGAACTCCTGGCGCATGGCGCGCATATAGACGATGTCGCCTGTGAATCCGACGATCGCCCCACGTCAAGGTTGTATTGATATTCAGGCCTCGGGTATCAGTGAGGAGCAGAAAAGATGCTTACCATACTTCTTGGACCATGCCGTGTAGGAGAGAAAGGGTGCAGACATGTTCAAGTCGAGCAAGTTTCCAATAAAAGGAAGAGGCTTTGGACCAGGTGGGAGCGGTAGTGGTCGAAGTTGGGTGGCGCTGGGCCGTCCCAAGAACTTGCGTAGGCCCTCGATGGCGAGCAGCAGAGCTGCAAGTCCGAGCAAGGCCTGGGCCATCAATTGAATCATGATGATGGCGGAAGCGAGAAATGACCCGAGCACGACTAGTGGAGTTTAGCGGTCCATAATTATAATTGACCGAATTGAACTTGCCATCGTCGATTCGCCTCAACTTACTTTTTATTATTATTATTATTATTACTTTGGATCAATTTGTGTTCTATTGCGGAGTGTGTACACTCTATGGAGGACAATTTGCCTAAGCTGGGGGCCCCTGCCCCCCTACAACTCCCCTTGTGCGAATGCCCTGAGGTGGACATGATCCACTCGGTCCGCCGTTCCCGCCGGCCATTTTAGGCGCCGCGAGTCTCCACCGTCCTCCAGGTTTACCTTGTGGACTTGCACTTATGAATGTCTGAGGATGATTTATTGATTACGGTTTACAGTACATAACTGGAATATTTAGTTTGTGCTTCAAGCTACAACGAGGACATTTCGGACGAGGGTGCCAAGTCATGTCACTAGTGCAGTACTTACCGCGACGTCTTTCCATGCGAGGACAATTTTGGCATGACTTGACCACCTAATCTATTAAAAAATATCACTATCCGTGTCTTCTACCATGTTCTGGAGTGTATATTGTAAACAGCCGGAAACGAATATTGTGACTGCAAATCAAACTCACCACATCAATAGGATCTTCTTCACCATCCTCGTCGAGTGGTTCCCATGGCGGGAATGTTGTTAGCCACCTGGCATAAACACATAACTGTGGGTCAGCTATTTCCACGACTCTCTAAGTTGATACTATACTAACAGGTCATTCGGGAAAGCCTGTTCAATGTACTTGATGGGATGTTTGGCTTCAAACAGAGGTATGTATGAGCTAGCTCCAGATATATTACACGCCTTGCGAAAGAGACCAGTTTGAGCGTCAACGTGCCAAGCGGAGCCGCCGTCAGTGTCTGTCACAGTGACTCCAGCGATCGGACATTTGGGTAGATAAGTGAGAGTGACCTTGTCACCGGCTGTATCACCGGCTCGTTAACAATGTGCACGGAACGAAGGGAAAGGTTAGCCTACATTTATCGGACAGGTACATGGAGTATGCAGGGCACGCATAGGTGCTCGTGACGAGGCATTTATCCCTCAGCTTATCAATCCTGTAGAGCGGTTCCAGTACCACACTGGGAAGTAGAATTTGTCGCGATTTGTGCATGATGAGGACGCCACCTCGTTTGCCACGCGGGAAAGTGAAAACCCACTGTCCGTCGATAAGTTCGCGGACAGTATGAATTTCTTGACAGATTTCACACCTGCGTTCTCTTGGTCAAGCCGTGTCGCAGATACAAGGACGATTATAAAATTAATACGCACAAGTAAGGGTGGCCATTATACTTAACCCCTCGGGAGGCGACGACGAAATCATCCTCGACCTGACCTTCTTGTGGTGGGAAATCGGACATGTTCACCTCTACGCCATGCTTGTCGAGCTCTGCTTGGAATTTGGGATCATAGATGTTCCCTTCTACCCGAAAATCCCCTGTTTCCTGGTCGACAGAACCGTACGCGCCAACCTATCGATCAAAAGTAACATACATCAGAATGCGCGCGTTAACCACAACTTGAACTACGAACTCGGATGTTGGAAAGGGAGTCCCAGTTGACCCACTTGGAGGATGCATAGCGCATGAGATCAACGTATTTGCGTTGCAAGCAGGATGGCATTATGGAGTGGTCGCGACTGTTTATCCCCTCAGCAAGTTTCTGTCCACTTGCTACTTTATATAGTCCCCTTCGATGCGCTCGCGGATGCAATGACACTGCCAATGAGAATTCTTCAGCCCGCCGAACACTGGAAAAAATAGATCACGGAATGGAAGATGATGGGGTTCGGGACTGGCAATGGGCCGATGAGAAGTCGGCGACAGTGTGTGATAACGAGCTTCGATGGCGGCGTCTAGACGGTGATTAGTAGTACTGGATCACATCTACCGGCATTGCGGTTACCATTGGATGAAACAGCCCATACCTCGCTCTTACCGAAATTCAAAAAAAAAAAAAACGAAATACCGTTTGACCAGAGAGCCAAGAACAATACAAAAGTGCTGAAATGAATGTGGAAACATGCGTATCTTAACTTTGCAAAGTCACGATCATGATGAAAGTTCGCAATGTCCGAGGCGCGGCGCCCCCAGCCGGCCATTATATAAGATGATGAAATCATTAGAACCCATTTTTATCTAAGTTACTTCGGCTGGACTTAGAGAACGCCTCGAAGACACAACACTCAATGCCAGAGCTTCACCACACATGATCACAATCCACGTACTAATAAGCCGTGTCCGTTAATCTTACATTTACACTCTCCATCACCAAACACCAAGAAGACGTTTACTGCTTCTGCAACTTCCACACCTGGTTCTGGCCCTCCCAACGGCCCCACAGCTCGACAGGAGTACCAGGCGTCGCGTTTCCATGGTCCGAGAGGTCGAGGCAAAAATTGTTGTTGTTCGCCGGCATGAGTCTGGTGAAACAACGATGAACACGTCGGTCGTACTCCAAAGCCCGAATTGGAGACACTCACCTCACACCGTTGTCGACACCCTGCACGTCCTCGACGCGCCACGCAAACGGAGAAGACCCAGCAGTGACCTTTTGGCCGTTGCTCAGTTCACCTGCGACACACAGGTACTGGCCGCTCCCCTTGGACTTGAGGTTGAACGTCCCGTCGTTGGCGTTTTCGAAGATCCACTGTTCAAAAGTGAGACATGATTACTTAACAATCCTGAACTGGGGGAATGGTAATCGATGGGTGAAGCGAGAGGACACGTGCCTGTTGGTTAGGACCGCCGTGGAACCCGTAGCCGATGACTGTCGGCGAATGAGTTGGTCATGGGCGAGGCCGAGGAGGAATACGCACTGGAAACGTTGTCACCGCCAGAGAGGTCAAGGCATGTACCGCCCTTGGCGTTAGTGAGAGAGTAGGGGCTGTTCGCTTGAACGTAGGACATTGTGAGCTAAAATGGATGGTATTGAGGGAAAAAAAAAAGAGGGGACGATGGAAGAGGATCGGTTTTATAGTGCTTAGAGGGGCGGCTGAAGCGCTGACTCGTCTGCTGGTCCCCTATTCCGCTCGGCGTCACCAAACGTCACTGAATTCAGGTGATGACCTCATCCCCAGATACCCCACAACGCCCGTTTCGAACCACAATATTTGTGCATGCATACGGTGAGCCTGCTAATATACAATTGAGTCAATCATGGATTGTCACGTCAATCGACTGATAAGTTCTTATATATCTCCCCCTCCCTGCTAATCGAGAAAGAAAGAAAAGGTAAACGATAAGGCGTATAAAAGAAAAGAAAGATCCACGTCGAAAAGACGCACGCACGGGTCATCATATCAGACAAGGGTTTTACATAGCATGCTCTCCAGCCTACAATACTCCGGAACGATGGCCGCATATGTCATGAAGGCGTCCACGTCTGCCTCAGCTACCTTGGCCAAACCGATCTGTGCCTCCGAATCGGCCGTCGGCATCGCAGTCACAGGAGTCAGACTCGTTGTTTGTGGCGCGGCGGTGTTACTGTTATTGTTCCCCCCTGGACTGGCTCCGCCCCCTAGCTCGGGCGTTGTGAATGCTGTGGAAGGTGCCCCAGAGCCCGCGCTCGTCGCGGTGTCCGCGGTCGACCCGGTGAGCGTCCGCATCCGCCCAATATCCCGTCCGAGATCCCGGTCTGCAAACCCGCCTGCAAACACTGACGCGTTCAGCATCCCGACGCTGCGTTCCATCTCTTCCACTTCCTCCTCTTCTTCCTCCACCACGATTGTGGAACCGAGACCTGATCGTGGGTGGCCATACGGTGTGCTCGTTCCGCTGTTGGCGCCACTCCCACCGTTCCCGCTCAGAGGTGCGTTGACGTTGGTGCGTAGCGGTATACCACCAGACGCAACCCACCTCTTCCCGAGCAGCCTTCGTATCTCGTCCTCAAATCCACCAAGGCCTCTCCCAGCCCCAGATCCACCGCTGGCAGAGTTACGTTCCTTACCCCAGATCCAACGCGCAAAATAGGCACCACCGAGAGATGCTCGACTGGGGAATCCGTTCGCGGGAGCATTCCGGTGGGGGACGACTTGGGCAGAGTCGACTTGCGAGTTTGGCATGAACACTGGTGCATTGAAGACGTCGCCGACCAGATTGGCCACCGAAGGAAAGTTGGCTGCCGCCCCCGTGACCAACATCCGGGCGGGCAACGGTGAGTAGTCGTACGGATCAAATGGCAGGCCAAGACTCGTCGCCCGATTGTTAGGGGTAGACGGCGCAATGGGACTCGGCCCCGGCGTCTGCACATTCCCACGATTGCGATTGATGTTGGAGCCAAGCACGCCGGTCGATATCATCCGGGACCATCGGACACGGAACGAGAGAACCTGACTCTCTAACAGACATCGGGGATTTGCGCGGAGATCTCTGAATTCGTTGACTTTGACACCCGTTTCGAAGCGGTAGATGCCCTTTACGTGTGATAGCGGGTAGCTGTCCCCTTGCAACAACCAAAAGCTGAAAAGCTTGTCGTCGAGCCTGTTTGTGGACAGCACCGCGCGCAGTTCAGGATCAAAATGCAAATTCTCAGATGTCATCCCCACGTACCCAATTGAGCCACCAGGGGGAACGATAGCGACCAGACGGTCGAAAGCGCTCCAACTCTTGGTGTACATGTCTCGAACTAGGGCACGAGGGACATCGGCATTCCTGGAAACAACGTTAGGCAAGACATCGAAAAAAGGCAGTCTTACAACAAATTTACCTGCTGGTCAGCATGGTGATGTATCTTCGCTTTTCTCCAGCATCCTGCGCGGGATGCGGAAATAGGTTGTAAAGGCGAGTGGGATGATAGTGTTGTGCGGGTGTAAGCAGGGCATCCATGGGCCCAAACGATAGCACGGCGTCCCCAGGCGACGGACAGAGAGAAAGATATGTAGAAAGATAGTCAGAGGTAAACGGCGTGACGACCGTATCTAAAAACGAAGACACAAATCGGCCCTGTTCGTCCAATTGGCGAGCACACACACGCACCTGGTTCGAACCCATATCTTTCACACAGATACCGCGATACGTTGGCGACTTTCCTACCGCTCGCGTGGTCGACGTCGCCAAGCCATCCTCGGATTCTCCGCCCCTCCTCCAGACTACCACCGACGATCTCGAGGACGCCCTCGTCCCAATGTCCTCCTCCTGGGCCTGAACTGCCTTGCCCACCTATGTGCGCCCACATGCCTGTCGCACACGCCTCCGCCTCGCCCATATTGACCCACTCGCCAACGACCATGCTTGCCATGAACGCGCTTGCGAGCTGCACCCTGCCTGTGCGCGCCCACACGTCCGAGGTCCAAGACTCCCGAATGCGGAGGAGCTGCGCCGCAAGGATCGACGCGTTGGCACACGTGCCGACGCGCGCAGCCATAATGTCTGGGCCTCCGAGGAGGGCTTCGAGGGCCAGGGCATGGGTGTGTGCCGATGTGTCTTGTGCGACGGGGGTGTTGGCCAACGAAAATGTGTTCGAAGGAAGCTGGGAATGCAGTGGAAGTCGCGGGTCAAATGCGGGGAAAGAAAGGATCGGGGTCGACTTCCACCAAACAACGGTGTGCTACGCAAAAAAAGTATGATCACCGACGGTCGGATTACCGACAAAAAAAAAAGGAGAATGACGGCGATGACGTCCTACACACCTGAGCACAGCCACCGATTGATTTTATTCTTGTCACGTCATAATTTCTAGAAAGCTTTTCTAGGATAAAATCTGTGAAAATCGCACGTGAAAATAAAGTGGCGATCGAGGAAATTATTTGAAAAAAGGCCAAATTAGTAAATGTTGATACCTGAGAAATTTGGGTCCGCGAAAATGTACGCACCCAAGGCCTTGACCCACATATCGACTGGGGTGGTATAAGCATCTCCTGGTGTTGTGAATATGCCGCCTTGGGTCCTGGTCAAGAGTCAACACGAGTACGAACATAATGGGGCGCAGAACTCGGGGAAAAAACATTGAAATGAAATAAAGAGTGATCGGTGGAAGAGGAGGTATGCACGGAATAATGCTCACTGATATTCAACCAGTTCGGAATCAAAGTCTACACACTCGACCCCCACGAGCTCCAGACTCTCGTCTACGATGGACGCGCGGAGCTGATCGGTGGCGAGCTCGAGTCCAAGAAATAGTGCCGGACCCGTCTTGGGACCCGGGGCCATTTTTTTTTCAGATCGGCGAGATCTCACTGCGCAGATTGTACAGATTTTCACGGGTGTGCGCGAGGTATCAGTTGACGGATGTTGGTATCGGGTATAGATGAACTGGTGGAGCGTTTCGATAGCAGAAAGAAAAAAGCACGTCGAGACAGCGAGACAGGTTGGTTCGTGGTCGTTCTGACGGTCGTAAGAGAAAGAGAAAGAAGACAAGGAGAACAAAAAGAAGATTCTCTGGGAGAGAACGGAAGACGACACAAGCGACGATGCGATTCCGCTTCCAAATTCCCACCATTCGACAAATGGGGCCCCGGCGAATCTACTTTTCTTCCCACGCTAGCCGTGTCGTTCTATTTAGACTTACTTCTGGTACATAGGACTGTCTTCTGTTTTCGCCACCGCGTTACCCTGCTGCTCGAAGGTGTCAGCGACGTTCGTGTGGCGGGAAAATTAGGCAGATAGACGTTATTAGTGTCATCTTTCAGGATCCTCAGTTCCAGCTTCCTCCCGAGTCCCGGGAATCATAAAAGGTCGTTGAACGACTCACGAGACTCGATCTCGTTCGGGTCTGCTGATTGGATTGTGTTCGACCCTACCATCTGCGCATCTACTGCATTTCCCCAACGTCATCGACACGATCATACGTACAAATTAGCAGGCTATGTTACAACTCTACGTCCAAAAGTCCAGATTGCAGCAAGCACAAAGGAACAATGAAGGTATTTTTCTTCTACTTGCCGACACGCTTCAACCATTCCGTGCATTCATGTATTTCCCTCTGCGCAATCCACGACGTCAGCCAATATCCACACGCAGGTAAAACGAGGTTCAGACTCACCTTGGAAATCTGCAGGACATCCCTGATGTCCAAGGCGACGTTATGCATCAAGCCCAACACTTCAATAAATAGGTCCGGATTGTCGCAATCGTAAAATCCTATCGCCATAACACAGGCGTGGTCTAACGCCGCGGCCGTAAGTACGCTGATCGGATACTGGAGCACGTCTGGTTCTGCGCACCGCATCACATAGAAGGGTTAGATAATTAGACATGCGAGAATTGGGCGTAATGGATTTGTGCTTACCGAGAAACGAATCGAACAGCTTCTTCCAAGTCTCACTCTGAACGGCTGCCCAACCGTTGTGTATCAACCCAGTCACCCTGCGCAAAGTAGGCAACGCATTCCACAGCTCATCCATGACATCTTGCGGCGTACAGCTGCCCAACATAAATTGGAGGCTGTTCATGACATCATGTTGTGCCAGCTGGGCGTTTACAAACTCAGCAATCTGCATTAGTTCAAACCATTGAATACTCACTTCTAGGGCCCGACAAGTCATCGGGTGGGGTGCGAGACCGACGAACTCGGCTGCAAAGATAGGTCCAAGGGGCGGGAGGCAGTCACGATGAGACTATCGATTATCGAGTTAATCTCTCCGTTTTCTAGAACAAAAACCAAACAATGCATACCTTGACACTCAACGCCATGCATGCAACTGCGAGATCCCAGGCTTGCCGCTCTAGATTGGACATCTCTCTCCATTCCCGAAGCTCCCTTTTGCGAAGTTCTTGACCCCAGGCATCTTTCCAATACCGAACCTTGTCTGGAACAAGAAAGTACCTATGTAACATTTGCACAGCGTGGAACCGTGTCTGCAATGAGTTCGCAAGCTGATCGTAAAGATCGGTACCGAGAGGACGTCCGAATTCCTCGTATGGGACCGGTTTCTCTGGGAGTAGCTAAAATGCAACAGAAACGAAGTCTATATCGGACCACGACGATGCATTTAAAACGTTCGGCTCACCTCTATCATCCATCCCGTGATCTTCCTCCGAAACTCGTCGGTGATACCGAAAGCACTGGACCAAGCTTCTCGATCCGCGACGCGATACTGCTCCACAGATTGGATGTTCAGGCCTGGCGCGGAATCCTGGCTCTCCTGTGACTCGACCGAGGAGCACGACGACTCTGCTTCCCACTGGCTACAATCTTCGCTCAAATTGGCCGTGTTCGCGCTGTCTCGTGGCGAAAAGGTCATATCGGACATTGCCAATCGCAGCAATCGCTTCTCGTCGTGGACGACCAGACCATCCCTTTCGCGCTCTGAGCGTTCCCTGACGAGCAGTGCTTTGATGCGGTCTATCGCGAAGTCTTCGGCGCTATAGACGACTGTCTTTGGGATATCCGGGGGCGGTGCGATGATGGGTACCGGGGGGATATAGGGTATGTTCAAAGATCTGTGACGAAACATCGGTATCGTTCGAACCAATGGGTTTGCTTTCGACCTGGCATATTCCACAGAGTCTGGAAGCGGGGTGCTGGGAACCGTCGGTGGATCATAACTATCCACGACAGCTCGTGAAGCCAGCTCACTCGTAACGGCATTATGGATGAGCGATTCCTGGACGAGAGAGGCGCATAGATGTACACTCCGGTCAGCGACGGTCAAGTTGAATGGTAACCGCAAGCGTACCACTGATTCTTCTTGTGAGCATGCAGAGGCCTCCGATCTCAATGAACGCGCGCGCCGTATGCTTGCAGGTTCGGTGGCTTGGTATCTGAGTTCGACGTCTTGCGACTTCACCGTTCGATCAAGCTTCGCCTTCTTCGGTTCTGTGTCGCCTTCTCCAGAGGAGGACCGGTAGCGTTTCCGATGATTGTATCGGAGTGAGGCGGTAAGAACAGACACCTCCCGAGGAGAGATGGTTGAGATGATCACACCATCCTTTCCCTTCGTTTCGTCAATTGTAATCGCGGCATCGTCGGGCCGATCGTTCTCTTTGCCTTGCGTCGAGCCAGATCTACGTTCGGCAGCAAACTGCAAGACGACAACGGGAAGACCAGGAAGGATGGCTTGCTTGCGACTAGAAGGTATGATGCGCCGAAACACAACGCCTCTGTCGATTCCGGTCGTTTCGTCTACAGATACCCGGGTCGCTCCCGCGCATATACCCTGCGCGTTGGTCGGAACGTCCTCTGCTACGACTTGTCGACCGTCGTTCCTGCCAGTGTGTCCTTGAGAAGGGTTGGAGAGATGTATCGAGAAGGTTCCTTGGAAGCTATCCTGATGGTGCAGCTTGGTTTGATAAGGAGGGTCCATAGTATCGGGTTGAGAGTAAGAGACTTTGTGTCCTCGAGGCATGGGGGTCGGTGAAGGAGAGGGAGTACGATTCGCCCACGTCGTGGTAGGAGAGATGAAGCCATCCGAATCCGCACCGTCGTTATATGTTACAGGTGCTTTGACCCGCCATTGTCCAAGTCTGAGGTCCACATTCACGTCATCACCGCGTGGTGGTACAGGCAAAGCCAAATCGGTCGAGAATGGTGGAGAGGCCGTCCATAGGCCGTCGGGTGAGGAAGAATCTGGTGGTGGTATCGTCCCTGGCGATTCCTGTTGTTCGGTGTAGGTGTAGCCATTGTTCTTCGGAGTGCTCGCCGCACAGAGTCGCTTTGGCCCACGAACCGGCCATTGCACCGCCGAGTCATCCATATCGAGAGCAACGACTCCAAGAAAGTAGTTCCCGTCAGAGTCTATCGTACCACAGGGTAGTTCTTCGGCGCCAGCATTGAAACTGCAGGCCGATTTCTCGAGACCGCCCAAGTGGTACGAAGATATGGAATCCGACCAGGGAGAATCAGAAATTTCGCAGTCACAGAAAGAGCTCTGCATGGAACAGACACCACAAAAGTCGTCGAGATAGAAAGTACTCATCGGAGGCGCCAGGAAAGGATAATATTTAGGGGCAAATGATTGCCTGTAATGGAAAGAGCGACGATGCCATCGAGGTGGTTGGACTATTTAAAAGTGTACGTACGTACGTACAGCAGCGAGAGAAAGATTTTTTTCCCAACCCTGGAGAAATTCTTGCGCAAAACGAATAGTAGCTAAGCGCACTGCACAATCGCTCTAGTCGTTTCAGCGAATCAAACAAATGGTATCGGAAGCACCTAGGAGAAGAAAAAAAGGATCTAGGGAGAATAATTACTGATAATGGCGGCGTTCTTCATCGGGCCAGCCTGGCCGCCGCTCGTGTGTAACTGATCCCATTTCCACGAGCCTGCAGAAACTGTATATCATCATCAATTCTTTGGATTGAACAAGAGTCTTATACCTTTGCACGAGCCTGACCCGCAGTTCACGGCAACCCTCTTTGCAGCACTCGCGACGCTGACTTTGGTCTCTTCGTCAATGAAGTTGATGTTCTTCAATGCCAACGATTAGCATACACTCTGTTCTTCACAAGCACAAGGTTATTTACGGATATCGTAACACCATTTCCAGGCGTTCCAAGAGTTGCAGGGTAGCTTTGATCGAATATCACACCAAACCTAGTACAGTTGGTCGCAGTGTTGCCCTGATGTGGATTCCATAATGAGCACAATAATGGAGAAATAAGATGCATCTGCGTACGGAGTAGGTGATATCATTAACCTGACTGTTAGTCGCGGATTGGTCGGTCTTGATGCGGAACGCTTGAGCGCTACGAGCCATTGATTTCTGTTAGAGCACTGTTCACGTTCCAACAGAAACGTTGTACCTGTTGACAATTTGGTTGCCCCGGAAGAGAATATCCTCAACAACAAGGTTGGAGTTGATCGATCCCTAGAAAATGTATATCTACACATTTGATTCCATGGAGAAACAAGATCACATACGATCGACATGCCATGACCACCCTCACAGAAATTGTCCTCAAATGTCATGTTCTTTCCCGCCTTGATAGCAATACAATCATCCTTGGGAGGACGAATCAACTTGAGTTCATCAGAGGCATAATATGCATACCTGGTTGATCACCGTGCTATGCGCCATCGTGTGAATGTGGCATAAATGCAAAAAAGATATGCGTTTCATACCAGCCTTTGATGACAACGTTATCCCCATGGATATCAAAACCGTCAGTATTGTGTGCTGGGAATTATATCAATGCTTCTAGTGCTTCCGCGTATTAATAATTCTCCATTACCAGCAGGTTTCCCCCCGCTCTTGGAATTAGGAGCATTTCCTTCACCTGGACATTCAAACGTTCAAAAAGATGCAATCATAAAAAACAAGGATCTCACTGTCGTCGATAATGGAATCGCTGATGGTCAGCGGTCCAGTGGGGTTTACGCCGAAGGCTGCCTGCGGCGAATTGATGATGTGCAAGCACTACAAGGAGGTCAGTCTTGGTGCCATGCCATGCGGGTGGTAGCACTTACAGACATTGTTCCAGACATGGAGAGTCTATGGAATAAAGTTAGGGATGACATCATGTCAGTCAATTGTGCGCGCGCACTTCATCATGGGATCGGGCTTGGCAACACCACCGTTGCCTCCGAGACCGTCCTGCGATCGATTTGACTTTGAAATAGTAGAACATAATCTCACTCACCCAGAGAGAAGATCCACCGCCATTCCACTTCTTGTGGTTTCCGTTGACTGGAAGACACCATTAAGGCAGAGGCAAAAAAAAGCACTCATAAAATGCTCACATGTAATATTATTCCCCCTGTTTTCAGTATTCCAAGGTCAAAAAATACATTCGAAAAATTTGATCTGGACGCACTTGATAGAGAACAAAGGTCCCCTCCAGGACTTGCTCCCAAACTGAATATCTCCCACTGTGCAAATCGTCAATCAAAAGAACCAAAGAGCGAGAGAACATAAAGAACAACTCACAGACGTTCACGGTCGTGCTATCTATCAAGGAGAGGGCGAACGTCTCTCCACCTGGCACGGTGAAGCTCTGGATGTTGATAGTGGTACACTGGACTGCGGCACTCACGTCACTTAATGACGTGATCGTGCCTACACAGTCGCTAGACCTCGCCTGCGGCACAGCCGTGGTCAGAGTAAGGAGTGGGAGGAGAGCAAGGAATGAAAACATCCTGCGAGTAGAAATGTCTTGAATTGGTGAGCTAAAGAGTCAGACAGACATCATGCCCGTGTATTTATATGGGCAAGTGATACCGTAACTGACACCGCTGATTATGCAACGTAAAACGTTTGCACGATTGAGATAAAGCCTGACTGGCTGATCACAAGGCAATGGGGTGTGTGCCAAGTGAGATGATGCCACCAGAAAGAACGAAAAGCGTCCAATCTGTCTCCTTCCGTGGGGCCTGAAACGTGAGATTTGACGTGAATACCGTCGAAGTTCCGTGACATGGAAACGCGAGAATATATTGATGAGATACTGTAACCCTCGTGACTGATAGCGCCGCTGCCTGCACAATGCATAGAACACATCACATGCCCGTGAAAAGGATCTCGCATGCAGTGCGTAGCAAGATACCGGGGCAGCAAACTCGCCTTCTATCACCAACATACCGACCCAGCCATGGGTAACTCATCACTGCGAATGGTAAAACAGGATTGATTTGATCAACGTTCATTAACACGAGGTCCGTATTCGAGCCTTCGTTTTGGACATGACATGAAGCAAGTACGGGTGGCTGTCGCGTAGGAAGAAACGTCTTCCGTCTGGTTGTCATCGATATCAGCCTAGTGACCGTAACTATCGTGTCAACTGATCACGCACCGTGGATTTGTTTTCTCGCCAGTATACCAGTAGTTGGCGTTCTAACAACCTGGACGTCGTCGAAGGTGTGCTCAATGAGTAGGAGGGATGGTTGAAGACGGGGACAGAAGCCGAAGTCTGGCGGTGCGGTAATTACCGGATGAACTGAGGAGTCGGTCACTTAATACGGCAAGCAAGTCCGATTCACCGTACAGCGATCCACCGGCACTTGCGTCAACGTCGACGATGTTGCCCAGCACACAGCGCACATTTTCTACATACTTCACTCGACAGCCTCCGCCTCTGTTCCAACAACCAGCTAGACTTATGCCAAGAACGAAAACTTATCACCATCATCTTTCTCCCCTGGTTTCGCTCTGAACGATTGCCGACAGTCAAGGTTACGTGAAAGAAAGCTTCTGTAGTCATTCTGGACCCATGACACTCGCATAGGCTACACTGGGATGCGGCGCGAGTTTCCTCCACGTCCGTGTATACTGGCAAGCTCAACTCGCTCGGTTCGCCCAAAACGAGATGGTCACTCTCGTTATCCCCAATTGCGTATCCAACGGTTCACTCGTCAGCCTGTATTACCAGTGGTCCGTCGATAGCAGTGGAAACCCGAAGATGGACAAAGCAGCCAATGCCACATTCCGCAGCGTGATTATCTTCTCAGAAGGCGAAACAATGGGGACAAATTTCTGATATGATGGTTACTACGTGTATCATGTGAGGCCACCGCTCGCATGAACAAGCTCCGAGTCGTTTTCTGCTTCCGGAACAGGTGACGAGTCTGACGACATTCTTCGCGTCTAGAAAATGCTTAACCGAGCACTTGGGCTTCGCTCCCACATCTTCGGTACCGAACCCAAGAGACTCCGGTGCGGCAATCGTGTGCAACAACCTCCCACTGCCACTCTCTTCGAGGATAATCTCACGACTCTCCTGTCCGGGCAACGTCCGATTCTTGTATGTCGAAGTAAACGGAGCAACGCGGGACGATCACGACATTGGCAAGGCACAGATAATTACGAGGGCTGGGTGTTCGAATTTTCCTACAAACAAATATGGGACGATGAAGGAAGTGGTGGGTTGATTGGTTAGTAAACTCTCTGCGCAGTGAGTGGACGCATTTGCAGTGCAACGAGAGAGTGTGCCGGCTCGCTGGATGATTAGAATCACAAACCAGGTGTCAACCTCACCTCGTCGTACATCGGTGGCGGGATGTTCGACACGCTAGGCAAAACACCTGGAATCGTCATTGCCGGCTGCAAAGAGACACAGTTCATAGTCAAGCCGCAGCCTGGAAAACTGGCGATGGCATGCCGCACACGTGGATCAACGCAATCATCTCAGTCCCCGAGAGCTGCGTGCAAGTGAAGCGCAAGCGGTCGGTGCCGACTTACACGCTGCTATTCAACGAGGCGAATAAAATGCACAGAAATAGAACTACGAGGGGCAGCTTAGCTCGGGTCACAAGGGCCTCAGCCCAGACGAAACGAATGATTCCGCGTGACAAGGTTTCGAACACGAGCCACCAGGATCCGCGCCTAATCTTCTGCAATTGCTATGTCGAGTCGGACACGGAGAGGTTCCTGTTTCTGTTTGTAGCAGCGGAAGCGAGATCGGAGACGCTAATATGTCAACAGCGGAGAAGGCATGTTGCGGAAGACCAATGAGCCTCTGCCTTGTTCAAGTTGAACTCTCCGTGCATGCGTCGCCGCTACTCCTCTCGTCCCTACCCCAGGCTCCCACTTACAGTCCCCCCTACTCCAACGATGACCTGTCTTCAAGACCAGGTCACAGTCGTCGCAAACAATGCGCTCGTCGACCCAGACCTGAGTGGCTGTTAGAGGCCTATTTCGGGACTCAGTGGACATCCTGCGAGTACCTGATAGCCTCTACTGCGCCCACCGAAAAAGGAATGGCTCTGTCTGACCCGACATATCCACTGCAAAAGATGAGCTGTGGGTCCTGGTGGCTGATCTTCGACGCCTCGTGTCGGATTCTACGCAATACGTTCTAAGGTAGTTCGGGTCAATGTACACTCCCAACCTGGACCTGCTTCTGTACTATCATATTGCTGCTCCGTTGAACAGTAGCGCATAAGTTGGTATCTGCCGCTTTCGCGTCACACAGTTCTCGATGACCAAAGTGATCGCGTGTGTCCACGGGTCTACCAGCCCTTTCCCGAGAACCCCGTTGCCGATGCACGAAGACGCGAGGATGTTGAGGTTGATGGGCTTGTGGTTCTAATCAGGTGGGTCACCCCTTGTCCTGCAAGCGTAGGTATCAATCCACTTACTGTGCGGATAGTATCAGCTAACCAGTCATCCCATACTACCTTCTTTCCTCATCCCGCCCTCATTTGCACTTTCCTTGGCTCTGCACACACCATGTGGATGCTCGGGCAACCGAAGACGATACTCCGGGGTTATAGATCTGGTGGCGCCGACCTCACGATCCGTGGATATATGTACTGTATCTATACAATGATTCGCTATGATCGGCACCGAAGTCTTCTCCCTCCACCATTCATCCGGTTTCGTGTTTCACCTTGGGCGGGCGACGACGGCACGCCGAGATCGGAAGACGTGGGACGATAATGATATGCGTAGTGACTTCGGGGAGGTTCCACTCTGGAATTGCACCATGATCACACTGCGGATCGTCTTGCGTGTTTTCTCTTGATTCAAGCGGTATTGTCAGGTGTCGTGATACATTCTGTCGCAAGCGATCGAGTCCACACTACTAGACACTCACCATGACGCGTCGGCTGCTGGGATCACTGTGGGTACTTCGTCACATTGCGGATCTAAGTCGGAAAACCCAGCATGCCTTTCCTCAAGCCTCCCCGACTCCCGTGGAGGGTTTTGTCGAACGCAAACGGAAAATTGGTCTTTCCCAGGTTCCGCGAGCCGACAGGCGAGCCGGAAGCTCCCTAGGGTCTGGCGTGGGAGCTCGGAAAATCCCACCCAGGGGGTGGCGCACAACATGGCCACCCAAAAATTTCGTCCTTAAGCGAGAATTCCTCTGCCGTCTCGTGACTCAGGGGTCGTGTATACAGCACGTGCGTCCCCAAAAGGTCTAAAACGGTCGGGACCGTTCGTGGGAACTTGGACCATTTCGTGGGAACCCTGGGCGTTTGCGTGGCAGCTTCGCAAACGCCCAGGGTTCCCACGAAATGGT